>JAQZBX010055679.1:0-18361 GCA_029593785.1 Cabassous unicinctus | reverse complement strand
TCCTGAGGATTCTAATTGAGAGGGGGCTTCAGTCCCATACGGCTGATGGATGGGACTCTCACTTGCAGTTGTAGGCTCTCTGGGTTCCGTGGTATGGTAGTTGTCCATCATCACTTCCTTGTTAGTTGTCCTGGGTGAGTCCAATGAACTGGAGAGTAGGTGTTGCAACTCTCTTGAGGCTCAGGGCCCAGCTGGCACATGGTCAGTCCAAAGATTCAAGTCTCTTGGACGTACACCTACCAACGCCAGGACCAACTAAGCTGATGCCATCTTGCCAGAATTCCACAGTGTATCCTTAACGGAAATGAGAGAGTAATTAGGCATGGAAGGCAAAACTTATGGGTAAGATTGAAATAAGGAAAGTTTCATATACATTTTAGCCAGGGAGAAAGGAAGCTCTTCTCTATTGAATTCAGGATGCTTTGTGGATCAGATGGGACAGCAGCTGTGATGTGTACTTGATATGGATGTGCCATTGTGATTCAGTCATTCAGTTGTTAAGCCTGTTTCCTTTTTTTTATTTTTATTTTTTTAAGTTATTTGTGATGATATCTCTGTAATAGTTTTGTTACGAATATTAAAAGCAATAATTCATAGGATAGATGTTGATTTTAAGGTTTTATAGTAGTCTTGTGTATTGACAAATTTGCAGGCATCTCCATGCATATGATTCTCCATATATAATGACATAGAGATGATAAGAAAATATAAGTGATCCACTCAGATGTCGGAGGAGGGTTACTGTTAACAACCATGAACAGTGAGAGGGGTGTTGGGCATGTGACTAGGCACATTCATGAGCAAGTGACTTGTTTTTACTTACAAACCTCCTGGTGTGAACCTGGTTGTGGCTCAGCAAAATGACAGACCCTCAGGGTCATTGGAAAAGTGTCAAAGTAGAGGTTGCTAAATTAAAAAAAGCTTCTTCTACACTAAACTGGGAGTTAAATGAGGATGCTTTAAAAAAACAAACAAGTTGTTTGCTGTTGAGGATTCTTTCAAAATTTGTCCTATCCTAAATCTAAATTGTATTCTGACTTTGTTCCCAGAAGAAGCATTTATTGGAGGGTCTTTCAAAATGCCCAGGTAGGAACAGAAGACCTTCTTTATTAAATGGAGCAAACAGCAATAATAATACACTAATTAGCACAGAATAAATGTACTCTGTGAGCTAGGTTCTAATTGTTTAATATACATCAACACACAGCAGCTCTATGAGGTAGGTACAATTATTATCAGCAATCTATGGAAACTGCCTCAAACAGCGATGAAGTAATTTAGCTGAGGTCATTCAGCTTAGAAGTGATGAAGTTAGTATTCAAACCCAGAAAGCTTGTGATACTAACTGCTTCATTATCCTAGGGTGGGGGCAGGGGGTGATTTGTAGGCACACAGGCTGGGGTGAGTCCCAGCATGACCACCACTCTCAATGGGACCTTGGCTTGATGCTTTTAAGGTATTTAGGGTCAGGGTCAGACACATGAATGTTCTTAAGAAATGTAGTGTTATTATTGCTCATAATACTAATCATAATTTGTGCAGGATTTAAAAAATATATATATTTGCTCAGGTGCAACTTTTACTCTCATGGGTCAGTTTTCATAGGCTGAGTGAAAGACTTTCCCAGCCCCTTTAGCTCCCTCAGGGCCCCCCTTGGCCTCCTCTGATGGAGTAAATGTTCCTCTATTAAGCAGATGGCTGGGTGAATGTCCCAGTCTTTGTTGGCCTTATTTTCTTAAGTGATTTCCTATTATAGGAAGGGGGTATCCCATAATAATGAAAAATTGACAGGAGCTATTGATTAAATTCTTTCCTAGCCTCTTTTCCTCGACTTTTCCCCATTGATTAAATATGAACACCTCAGAGATAAATGTAAAAAAGGTGAAGGAAGGTGAGTTGGGATAGGGTGGCCTTCTTTCTTTTTAAGAAAAAAAAAATTATTCTGTTTTGTTTTGTTAAATTCCTATCTTCCTAAAAGATCAAGGGAAGAGAAAAAGTTTAGATTACCCAATTACTGGCAATAAATTATTTTCTTTTCTCGGGGACATATGAAAGCTTAGGATGGCAAATACCATCTGAGAAATGTTCTTTTTATTTTGGTAGCACAGCAACTCCAGAAAATAGGTTAATTGGTTCAGAGACTTGCTCTTACTGTTAATGGCATTTAGCTTGTGAAATTGAACAACTGCATCTCAAGACAGAATGTTCATAAAATCGATATTCTGGTTGCTAAGTGTGTGTTTTTAAGATATAGTTTGAATTAATTTATTCAAAGCCAGCTGGTGTTGTTCCCAGTATAACCTCTAGGAGGAAACCTCAACCCATGTTGTGTCTAAAACAACCAGGTTTTCCATTCTCTCTATTCAACTTTCATATTGTATCTAAGTTAGTACTTTTGATATTCCTAAGTTTTTTTCCCTTAGCAGTTATGTAGAACACCACATAATTGCAGAAAAGATAATAGTCACATACCCCAGGGCCTACTGTACACTTATGTTAAAAGTACAGCTTTTATTGGCAACTAAAGTAATAACCTTTCCATGTCAAATTGCTTTAAATTAAACTTAAAAAAAAAAAAAAAACCAAAAAAAAAAACCACAACACTGGCTGATACCCACACTTAGTAATTGTCAAACATTAGCATAATGTGGAATACTAAAGCTGCCTAAATCTTAGGTTTAAAAATAATTATTTACTTACATAAATTTGTATGCAGTAGCATATTATTAGAAATCCCTTTTCTCCCCTTCTAAAAATGCAGGAATCAATGTATATGTTAATATTATACTTAGGCTTGACATGTAAGTGCGACTGTAACTTATGTTAGCCTCTGAGAAAGGGTCTCATTTCATCTCTGCTCACCCATCCATCATAGATCACATACAAATGGGGTGGATCGACATTTTGGATGGCTTTGCGAATCGTACCTTGTGTTGGGTGACCTAACACGTGACCTCGGGGGAAAATATACAAGTCTGTTTTTGATTATGCTGCTTCATGGCACAGTCTGCATCATTTCTAACCATTTCAAGGCACTTGGGAGCCGAGGATCCTAAATGATTGTATGCGTGACGCTGTCAAGCATAGGTCACCGCAACCTTTTACACTAATGCATTTGTTTTCTGGGATCTCTCTGCACAACCACAGAGCTTTCAATTAAAAGAGGCCCACAATGAATTTGGGTTGGTGGGATTCAGTTGGCTTGCTAGATCTGGTAGCTGGTGCATCTGCCAGCTGCTTGTTGCCACGCCTAATTTAAAACTGGAACAAATTTTGTCAACCTTTATGGCTAACCGGAAGTGCAGCTTTATCAATAGCGAATGACTTCCTTTTCACTAATCTCACAAAATCCTGCTCAGTCACCTTGAGCAACTACCTTCCAAATTTGTTGATAAAGCATCTTGAAAGTAACCACTTCAAATATTAAAGAATGCTGACATATTCATACAGGCTAATAAGCAAGTGGACATAATGAGACTGTCATTCAGCGGAAAGGTCTGCCACCATCATAAACTAAGAGCGATGTGCAAATATTTGGCGATTTCACCAGAAAGCAGAGACACAGAGAATAAGCACAGATGCCTGAACAGCCTTCATCACCCTACGCTGTATTCTCCTAAAAGTTCAAAGACATGAACTCAAAGATAGCGTATGGCACTGCACACCCATGATTATCAGGAAGAATAATCTCTCAGTAATTGGGAGGGAGCCAGTCTTCAGTTGAACTCTAGTTGCCTACATTCTGGGACCCCTAGCTGCCATCTTTTAGTTCATGGAAGAAGTAAAAGCAATTAATTTTTTTTTTCTTCTTCTTCTCCACTTTCTCCTCACTAAGCCGGAAATCATAGTATCTAGAAATAAGAAAGTGAAGATCTGGGCTCTAGCCCTGGGTTTGGAATCTGAACTGCTCTGGTCTCAGTTTGCCCATCTGTAAACTGGAAAATTAATACCTGCTATGAAATTAAATGATGAGAGATGGGATTTCAAAGACTATGGTTTTATAAAGCATGTATACTTTCCCCCCCATATTTATACTTTTAATATGCATAATAGATACTTTGCTTTCCTTTAAACATGTCTTACACATTTCCACCTTTGAGTCAATCAGTTGGGGTGTTATTCACCTGGAATAGCCTCCACTGATAGCTTTAAAACTACTATTGTTCGTCCCAATTAGCATATAAGCTGCATAAACTCTGTATTCTGTTGGCACTCATCACATTGCTGAGCACATAGTAGGTGCTTAATTCACATTGGATTGCTTTTGTTTTTAAATGACCTCTTCATTTAGCATTTCAGTTTTTCTTCTACTAAATGCAAAGGTGGCTTTGTGTATATATGTGAAGGTTGCCTTTCATTTGTGGAAGGGGAACCTGAGACAGACGAGTTTAGTGATTTGTTTTATAAAGTTCTCAGCAGAGGATCTTTGGATGCACAGTCTAGTGCTCTTTGTACCAGATCAGTGTTTTTCAGACTTCATTCCTGAGGGACCCTGCTCGGACTGGAGCAAGGAAGGTAGGTAGTCAGCGGCATGGCATGGCTTTTCACTGAGCCTCCTTATTCCAAGCCTTCACTTGTTCCATGTCTCTTCCACTAGAATGTGAAACTCCAAAAGCTAAGGGCTTTCCTCCAGATTCTCACCATCCATGTTCTCACCATCTTTTTTTTTTTCCCACGCATTTTTTATCCTTTAGTAGGGAAGTTGTGGGTATACAGAACAATCATGCTTAAAATACAGGATTCCCATATACCACCCTATTATGAACATTTTACAATGGTGTGGAACATTTGTTACAATTGATGATAGCATATTTGTTAATTGAACTATTAACTATAGTCTATGGTTTAACTTAGGGTTCGCTGTTTGTGTAGTATAGATCCTTGGATTTTTTGAACTTTTATGAATAGCACTCAACAGGGCATAATCATAATAATGGACACTTACAGAGAACACACATGTCAGGCAATGTGGTAAATACCTTATATGGATTATTTCACTTAATTCTCACAACAGCTTTATGAAAGAAGTAACTATTAAGGCCATTTTGTGGGTAAGGAGTTTGAGCATAGCAAAAACTAAACAGGAGCTAAAGAAGTACTCTGGACAGGCCATAAGACTCTAGAGAATTGTGCTACCTTGGATTGCATTAACTTGGATTGTTGATCTTTCTAAAGAAATAAGGTGGTTTAGTGGTTTGGAGACAGCTAGGTAACCTGCTCTGTGTTAAACCTGTGCCATGAATGAAAGAAACTTCCTCTAAGTTCATTCTTTATTGAGAAGGTATACTCTGGGCTCTTCTGGAGGTGACATTCAGGAATGTCCCTGCCAAGAGAATGCAGGGGTGGAGTTTTGGGTATGGTGCACTGAGGAGTCTTAGCTGTGGAAAGAAAGAGTTGGGATTGTGAAATTGTAAGTATCCCATGCGGCAGGCCAGAATGGGCAGGTCTCTTTGGTTCTTTAGAGACACAACTGAGACTCAGAAATACTTCTGAAGAGAGTTTTAAAAATGATGCCTGGAGCAAAACCATATTGGCCCATTCATTTTTAAAAAAAAATCTGTTTTTTTAAAACCAAAGCTATTTGATTTTAGATGAGTGATTGAAGTCCTCAGTCAAAGCCCTTAGGTGCCTTTGGGGGATGTTTTGCAACCCCTAATCTTCTGTAGTAAGACTTCTATGTTTTATGTTGTGAGATATGGGGAAATCACAAATCTGACTCCAGAAGCCAACTTTCCTGAGGTGCTGCATTTGAAATTATAACCATCAACCTGCAACTAGTACAAATTATATAAAATTCAAATTGTGCAAGGCTAAAATCTACAAGTTGTCCTTGATATTCCCCTTCCCCTCCCCCTATCCAATCTTAAGATAAAGGCAAAGCTCCTTAATTAGATCTGCATTGTCTGGCTTCTTCTGCTTCTTCTAATCTCTTCTCAATTTCTCAGCTTTACCTTAATGGCTTTATTTAGTCCTGTTTGCCTTAAATTGTTCCTTCCTGTCTCAGGGCTTTAGTGTTTGCTATTCTTGCCCCCTAGAATCCTGTCTCTCCCTATTAAATGCTTACTTATTCTTCAGATTTCAGCTTGTGTTCCTTCCCACCTGATCAGGTTAAATCCCCTATTTTAGACTCTCTCAGGACTGTGCACCTTTCCCTGTAGGACTAATCACAGTGTGCCTTTCACATTTTTAAAAGCATGGTAAGAACATCATGGTTAAGAAGTAGATGCAGCACCCAGCTCTGCCAGTTACTAGGAATGGGTTCTGGGCAATCACTTGAATTCTCTTGGCCTAACTTTCCATACCTATAAAATGTGGACAGTTATAGTACCTAGGGATTATTGTAAGGATTAAAAGAGAAAATATCTAGAAAGTAGTTGGAATATTCAGTGTGTGCCACCAACACATTGAAGGTTATTAATAATTAGTTAATTAATTGTATTAGTTATCATTGCTGCATAGCACATTACCACAAACTTAGTGGCTTAAAATAATACCCATATATTTTTTCACAGTTTCTGTGGGTCAGGAGTCCAGGCATGAGTTGACTGGACCCTCTGCTTCAGGGTCTCCCACAAGACTGTGGTTAAGGTATTGGAAAGGGCTGTGGTCTTATATAAAGGGCCGACTGGGCAAGGAACCACATCGAAGCTCATGTGATTATTGGCAGGATTCCGTTCCTTGTGGGGGACTGGTGGACTGAGGGCTTTGGTTTCTTGTTGGCTGTTGACCAGAGCCCACCCGTAGTTCCTTGCCACGTGAGACTCTTCTACATGACAACTTACTTCATGAAAGCCTGCAAGAGAGAGAGATAGTCTGCTAGCAAGACAGAGTCACAGCTAATGTATCCTAATCATGGAAGTGCCATCCTATTACCTTTTGATTAGAAGCTGGTCACAGATCCCATCCATACTCAGAGGGAGGGTATTACACAGGGATGTGACTCCTGGGAGGTGAGGATCATTGAGAGTCATGTCAGGAAGCTGCTTACCTCATCACTTAATTAAAGTGTTGTTACTATCCATGTGGCTCCTAAAGCATCCTGGTACCAGGGTACCAGGACACATGTATAGAAAAGTGTTGACCTGGGAAGCGGGTGTGGCTCAATGGATAGAGCCCCCGTTTACCACTTGGGAGGCCCCGGGTTCGCTTCCCGGGGCCTCCTTGTGAGGGCAGGCCAGCCCGCGCTGCGCGGTGGGCTGATGCAGCGGGACCTCACAGCAAGGGAGAGATAAGCAGACACGGAGAAGACACACAGCGAATGGACACAGCAGCACAAGCAGCAAGGGGGGGATAAATAAATAAATCAATCAATCTTTTTTTTTTTTTTTTTTTTTTAAAAAAAAAAAAAAGTGTTGACCAAATCCTGTTCTATGTACTCTGAGATGTTGAGAAATGTCTGAAGTCTGATGAAATTTGAGAAACACTGGGTTAAACAAAGTAAAACTAATTTGCAACATTTTCTGGATTGAAAATAACAATAAGACCTTTCAGTTTCTTAGAAGAAGACGTGGTGATATGGTTAATGGATCATAAAACATGTTTGTTTGTTTTTTCTCCCTCCACAGATCATCTTGTAGCATGATCAGAACACAATTTGGGAAATGCTGACCTACATCTTGAGTGTAAGTTGCCACTCCAACCGCTGGTTTCAGTGCAGCTGATGAAAAACAAGTGTAGAAGGCCACGACAAGAGTACATAATAGGTACTTGGAATGGGTTGAAAGAATGAGTTTGGAGTTTCTATGAAATTGCCAAAATTATTAGTTCAAGTAGGGAAATAACAAAGCTAAGCACTGATGACTTCATTGTTAACCCTTGTGTCCTTACTGCCCCTTGAAAGTGGGTCAGCCTTATTCCAAGTACATGTTCTTTCTCCACATGGAGGGTAGGCAAGGGAATGTGGATGAATCAGTATAAACCACTATTTGCTACTAAGAAAACTCAAAGAGATTTCTTTATCTTTATTAAGGTCATATTCTATATATTTCCATTGAATTTTATGACCAGATTTGCTGCCTTCCAGCCAAAACCCTGGTTTATTCCTAATAGACCCTAAATGAGCACGTCTTTATATTAGCAGACATCCGGGTGCTAGGGCCAAAGTCACTTATTCTAAAGTGCTCAGAATTATTGTGGAAAATTGAAACTCCAAATACAATTTGTATCATTAACCTCTTAGGGATTATATTTTTGACTTTCTCCTATGTGACATATATCTGGTCACATATTCATTGTGAGCCAGTGCTTAAAATGCATAATCCTCAAAGGTTACTTGCAATCATTTAAAAGCCCCTATATTCATCTGAAAACCAAGAACTGGGAGATAAGGTTTAAGGAATGGCTGAATGGGATACTGGAATAAACAAACCATTTCATAGTTCTTAAAATAAAGCACTTATGGAGCACATTTTTATCTACAAAGCTTGAGAAATGAATTTATTAATCCTCACAATATCCTCCGTATTATTATCACTACATAATAAATATGGAGCAAGGGGTTGAAAGGTTAAATTAGCTTTTCCCCCCACAGGGAGCTTGGTATTACTTCTGAATTGGAATGGAGTTGTCTGTGTTCTACAGCTTTAAGTTTGTGCCCCTTTTGCCAAATTTACCCACTTGTGGATTTTTTTTTTTTTTTCCTGGATCAGTGTCAATTTTTAGATTAAAACCAGGTAAAGTCACTCCTTTGTCCAGTCCTTGGAAAGTATAGGGGTTGTTTGTCATTTCACTAATGGCAGGATTCCCTGCAAATTGAAGCTGGTCTGGCTGCCTCCTGCTTCTCTCCCTTTCTTCCCCCATCCTTTTGCATTCTCCTTACCACTCTCAGAGTGAGCTTTCTTTTTAATATTTACATTTTTATTTCCAAGTGTTTTAGATATGCAAAATGTCTAAAGAATATTACGATGAACTCCCATGTTCCGACCACCACCAGCACCACTACCAGTTTTAGCAATAAAATATTGCCTAAAAGCAGAAGTTCTTTGTGTACCCTCCCAGGGTCTTTGCCCCTCCCGGTATTAAAAAAAAAGAAAACCCTTCTTTTGGTGTGGTGATTATTGTTGCCATTTCCCATGCTTTTCTTTACATGTTACTACATATATATATATATATATGTATATGTATGCATACATATATATATATATATATATGTCTCCAAGTAGTACAGATTATTAGTTTGCATGTTTTGAAACTTTATGTGACTAATAAGGTTTATATCCTTCTGCAACTTACTTTTTCTTTTCAGTGCTCAATATTATATCTAGGAGAGTTACCCTTGGTATATGTGACTCATTTTCAATGCCATTTAATACGTCATTGTCTAAACATAAAACAATTTCTTTGCTTATTTCCTGTTGATAGACATTTAACTGTTTGTATATATATATCAAATACAAACACTACTGTAAAGATTCTTGTGTACATATATTTGCATATTCAATGAGACTTTCTAAGGTATATTACAAGGAGGAGAACTGTGGATCAAAGAGTATTGTTATCTTCATTTTTTTTTTTTTTTAAGATTTATTTTATTTACTTTATTTTTCTTTATTTAACCCCACTACCCCCAGATGGTTCTCTCATCTTTTGGCTCATTGTTTGCTCACCTTCTCCAGGAGGCACTGGGAACCGAACCCAGGACCTCCCACGTGAGAGGCAAGTGCCCAATGGCCCGAGCCACATCTGCTTCCTGTGGACTACAGTGTCTACTGGCTTGTGGCATCTGCTCATTGTGGTGGGGGCAGTGTCTAGCTTGTTTGTGGCAGGGGTGGCATCTAGCTCATTTTGGCGGAGGTGATGTCTGCTTGTCTTCTTTTTTAGGAGGCACCAGGACCCAAACCTGGGACCTCTCATGTGGTAGGCGGGCACCCACATGGTTGAGCTATATCTGCTTCCCTTCATCTTTTTTGACTATCATCAAGTTTTTCTCTAGAGTGTTTGTATCCATTTATTCTCCCATTAATAGTGTATGAGAATTCTGTTTTTTCCACATTTTCATTATACATGGTATTATCAGATTTTTTTCATCTGATCTGTTTGAAATGATATCTTGTTGTGTTTTAATTTGCATTTCTCTGATAACCACTGAGACTAAACATCTTTTAAATGTTTTTATGGCCGTTGAGACTTTTTCTTCTGTAAATGACCTGTCAGTATTCTTTATCAATTTTTCAGCGGTGTGGTCTTTTTCATTTATTTATTTGTAAGTGTTCTTTATGTATTCTGGATACTCATAATTTGCCAGTTATATGTTTTGCCAGTGTTTCTAATATCTTCTACAAGTTTGTTCTTTATTGCCTTCAGTATGCAATATAAACTCCATAGCATGGTAAAGATAGATATGAGTAATTTGACCCTCTAGTTCCTACTTATGTTTCAGCAAATATGTCTCATCCTTTTGAGTTCTTGCTTATGTTGTTCCCTCTGCTTGGAATACAGTCACCTGTTCTTTGCCTAGTTAACACCTGTCGTTCTGCAAGTTTTGGCTACCTTTCACCATTCCCTGTGCTGACCTGGGAAGACCTTTCAGACTTTCTCCTCCAAAAAGTAACTGTCCTGAGAAGAGATAGTGCCTGAGGGATCCACACATTTGGTTCCAGTGGCCAGGAATGGGTGAGGAAAGGGCCTTTTGAGGAAATTTTCAGCCAACGCTTGGCTACAGAGTCCAGGCACTAAATAAACATCCCAATGATTTAGTCTTGGCAGTATTTCCATTGGGTTCCATATCATCATAGTCTTTCAGACTAGCTTTTTATTTCAGTTTTTAAAGGAAAACTTCATTTTTTTCTCCATTTGAGGAAAAAATATTGCCCCAAATGTGGTTTTTGGAAGTCTAGAAAAATAATTCCATAGGTATTTCTTCCCATCTTTCCCGAGTGTCCATTCTAAATGGAGCTCATCAAAGAATCTCTCTTTTCCTGCCCAGTGTGAGCCTAGATCTGAGACACATGTCAGTTTACTCCGTTCTCTTATGTGAATGACAAGAACATGCATTGGGGGATCTATTATTTTGAAGCTGAGATTTAGCCCAATTAAAGAAAGAAAAAACCTAACACACCAAACTGTGTATTATTTACACATTTCAATATTTAATTTCCTGTCTCCATTACACACATTTTAGTATGCAGATTATTTGCCCAACATAATTTATCAGTTCCTTGTTAGATCATATTCTCCTCAGGGTTCATATTGTTCATATTTATAAATTCTTATTAATCTCAAGAATCACATTGTTTATCCAACAAAATTATTACAGCTTTGATGAAGCTTTTAAAGTGTAACATGTAAATCACTATTTTCTCACTTTCGTAAGTAGCTGAATTTTTGATCTGGTGGGTTATTATGGTTTATAAGATATTTAGTCTT
The DNA here is from genome assembly GCA_029593785.1 of Cabassous unicinctus. Classification (NCBI taxonomy): domain Eukaryota; kingdom Metazoa; phylum Chordata; class Mammalia; order Cingulata; family Chlamyphoridae; genus Cabassous; species Cabassous unicinctus. The sequence continues at coordinate 6,997 of JAQZBX010055679.1, read as the reverse complement.
AGATGAAGAAAATGCACAAGATGGTTTAGTAATGTGTAGACGAGGCTATTTAAATTAGAACTGCTATTAATGACAAATGGGCATTAATGTGGCTACTCCCTCCTCCAAATTGCCTTTCTTAATTAGATAAATGAGTATAGCTATCTAATGTTGTTATAAATAAGATTAGGGCTAATATTTAATGTTGTGAATATTACAATAACAAATGACAGGAAGAAAAAAAATAGGAAAATATGTAAGTATTTATAATCACTTATTTTCTCAATTACATGTTGATTGCTTTACCTGAGAAAATATTAGGGACATTATAGGAGATATGATTTTTACACTGATAGTTTTTCTTGATGTTTGCGTATAGATCTGTATATATGCTGGGCGAGGAACATCCCAATTGCATTAATTATATAGGTCAAAGAGTGAGATAAAATAAACGTCTAGTACTCCTTTGATTTTTTAGCATCTTTAAAAAAGGTAACTTCCTTATTTGTGAGTTATATATTTGTGAGTAAACCTTATCTGCACAACATGCTCATGTATATTAATAATACCTACCTTACAGCTGAAGAGTATTTTATATTTTCCAAGCATTTTTACATCCATTATTGCATTTTGTCCTTCCAGTATTCCTGGTATGGTAGAATTCCTCATTTGACAGATGAGGAAACAGACCAAAAAAGGTGATGTGTTTTGAAGAAAGCTCCAAAATGAATTCATAACAAAGCTAACATTATAACCCCCTGACTTCATACATAAGGACTTTCTGCAAATGTGGAAAAAGTAGAAAGTGGGAAAGTTGAACACTGCTTATAATTTATGAGGGTTTAAAACACTTAGAAATTATGGGAGTTTGATAGGGTTCCAATACCAGAGGAGTAGAAATAAATTATAAATTCCCTAATTACATCTCATCCACTGACTTCTGTTCCTTACATATTTTCAACATTTCCTATATGTTTAATTTGGTCTTTTCCTTCAGAGTTAAGCACAAAGCTTAAGTCCATTAAACATTCAATTGGCGAGAAATTCTTGCCTTTTTCAGCATGTTTAGTGAGTTCCATCTTTATCTCATTTGAATTAAGTTTAAAAGATCTACACTTTTAATTACTAGAATAAGAAGTTTCATTTTTTTCTTCTCCCCTCTTTTCTTAGTAATAATAAGCAAGCACCAAATACAAGTTTCAAAAAAAAAGTCCCCGCACTATGATCCAGATTAAATGTAGCAAAGCCATCGTGTAACCACTGGAAATCTGTTTATCAGCTTATGTAAAAACATTTGAATCTGGTATCCAAAAGCTGCATTTTAATTGTCAGTGGATACTGTATTGAAGTGTGGGTTGTATGATATTTGAGGACCACCTATAATCCTTATTCTAGATAACATTTTTTTTTTTTTTTTGGATTCCCTAGTTGAGTGGAAAGATCACTGGAAGAGTATCTTCATTTCAGGCCCCTCCTCTTTCCCAGATCCTTTTCCCTCCTTGACCAATTAACTGGGCTCTGTTCTACAAGAAAAGTGTGCTTGCTCTACAAGTGGGGCAAAGGAGGGAGAATCCATCCCTGTTCTTGAATAAAAAGTTCAAAGTCTGCAAATGGGTTTGCAAAGTCAGCTTCTAGTTCGAAAGACTGAATGTTGTCCCTGGTCTTCTAAATTTGTGCTACTAGGTCTTTCTTTGTAGTCAGCAGGAGAAAATGGGCATGCATAGTAAAAATTAATGGGTGTATTGTGTTATTTCTTAGGTTTTGATTGCAGAAGGCACAGGTTTCTCTTCTCTGCTATTTATTTTGGCTCCAGCTTCTCCCTTTCCCCCTTATATATTGAGTTGGGTCAGTATGGCTAAAGGAGAGCATACCAGAACCTTTGGCCAATTTGGAAATCTCCCTCTCCTCCACCTTGCAAATCATTCTTTTCTTTCAGAGATTGCAAACTCAAATGCGTAGTGTAAAAAAAGGTAACATAGGTGAATAGAGCAGGCTCAGTGTGGCGCTAGTGAGTGGTGTGGACTCAGGCAAATTGGCTCGTAACATCTAATGGAGTGGTTTTTACTGAACTTCAGCAAATTGGTACCCTGTCAGGATGTAGGCCCACTCTTACCTGAGCCTTTGATGTTTTCCAGTAGAAGCCAGTGTCTTAGTTTGCTAGGAATGCTATGACAAATGTCACACAGTGAGTTGACTTAAACACAAAGAATTTATTGGCTGACAATTTGGAGGCTAGAATTCTAAAATCAAGAAGTTGGCAAGGCCATGCTTTCTTCTGAATGGGTAGCGTCCTGGTGATTGTAGTCTTCTGTCACATGGAGATGTCTTTGGTCTCCTCCTGTGTCTTTCTCTGGCTTCTGGCTTCTCATCAGGTCCCCAGTAATACAGATTAAGACCCACCCTGATGCAATTGGCTACACCTAAGTAGGATCTTTGAAGATCCTATTCACAAATGAATCCACCCCCTGACTCCTCTTAACATATTCAGGGACACTTTTTGATACCCATAGTAATGTAGATTCAGATTAAGACTAGAACAAGTCTTTTATGGGGTACATGATTCAATCCCCAAGAGCCAGGGATCTGGATTTTATCTGAAATGCCATGATTTAACATATTAAAAAAAAAAGCAATATAAACCATAATGTTGGCCAAACAAACACACCAGGTTGCAACCTCTGTTTACCTGTGTATCTGGAAACCAGGTTGTGGGGAGCATATTGTTACTTACACCTCAATACATGGGATTCATTCCAAGCCAAATGATTCCCTGCCTTATAGACATGGCAGAGCAAAGTAGCTTACCCAAAATGTATGCAAAATTTTGTGTATCTGTACATTTTTATGGAGAAATGTCTGTGGCTTTTATTAGATTCTCCAAAAGTCTATCACCCCCAAAAGAGTATGAATCTCTTTTGTTACATCCTTGATAAGTTGTCATCTAGTTTCTACTTGAATTCCCCTGGGAGCAGAGAACTTACCACTGAATAAGATAGCACACTTCTGTTGTAGACAGTTCTGAAGATTATTGGTGAAAATTCTTATTCTAAATCTCATTTCTTATTGGCAGCTAAAAATGTGTCTAATCTTGAACTAGAAAAATACTCTTGAAAAAATAGTCTTAAAAATTAAGAGGTTGCTGAAATTTCCTGTAACTCTCACCCATTCTTACAAAAAATTATCATTATTAAATTGTCATAGTTACTTATGGAATTTCTAATTCTATTACAATGAAGGTCATTGGATCTTTATGTCTTGCCCTTCATCCTGAGGCTATTTGCATGAAAATAAAGACTCCACGTTTCATGTTCTATTGATCCATTTAAGCTTTTTTTCTATCACAGAGTTCTAGAAGTGTAGAACTGGAAATGGAAGAACTGAAAACCCAGTGGTTTTAGAATCAGAGGGTCTTGAATTGATTGTTCTGCTACTTAGTAATTGCATGATGTTAAACTGAGAGTCTTGGTTTCCTCTTCCAAATCTGGGAGTCTGATAAAGTCCTTATAGGTTGCTGAGAAAAAACAAATATTAATATACTGTATAATGTACTATTCAGCAAAAACCCTTTCTTGGCTGTAATACCATCAACTAGTTAAATTTAACTTCTCTAAGCCTTTGTTTCCACATCTGTAAAATGAGGTTAACACTTTTTGCCTATAGGCCGTTGTAACTACTAAACCAGATAATGTGTTTAAAGCATTTACATAGTGCCTGAGATGCAGTTCACATTCAATTAAAGTTCACTGTTAATATTTCCATGATACTTACCGAAGTAAAAATACTGAGCAAAATGTCAAGTTTAAAACCATTATGATCGGGGAGCAGATGTGGCTTAAGTGGTTGAATGCCTGCTTCCCACATAGGGGCTCCTGTGTTCGGTCCCGGTACCTCCTAATAACAAACAACAAGCAAACAAACGAAACAACCAACTCAGGGGAGCCAATGTGGCTCAGTGGTGGGGCGCCGGCTTCCCACATTTGAGGTCCAGGGTTCAATCCCTGGCCCCAGTACCTCAAAAAAAAAATAAAAAAACAAAACCAAAAAGCCCCCATTATGATCACTTAGACCTTTGATTTTCAACATAGAGAGGAGAGTAAAAGTGCCCCTGAGGTGAAACTGTGGTGAACCTGCAAAGAGTGCCATTTATATCATGTGGCAGGGAGCTTTAAAAAAAAAAAAAAAAAAAAAATCTTTAAAACAGAGTCATTAAAGAATATAATGTGAAACTATCATGGATGTTAAGGACACAGTGAGGTTTCACAGAAATTTTGCTTTTGTGATAGTCCATTTAGGCTAGTATGCTGAGGCCTTGGGTGTGCATCTTCATTCATTGGAAAGTTTGAGGCTCACTGATTTCCAGGCTCCTGGTTTTCAGTTGTGGGTGCCCAGTGGGAGATAATCGACAGGCTTCAATGTGAATTTTGGACAGCACCGACCCTTTCTGATGTAGATTCTCAGTCGCTTGAAGCACACTGTATTTAATAGTAAATAGTAAATATGTGCATATATGAGAAGAGCAGTAGGGAAAAAAGAGTCAACATTGGAAAAGGAAATAAAAACTTGTGTACCCAGAGAGTAACTCATGCACTCGGCAAGGTTTGCTTTTAGGCATAGATTTTTATTCAGGGAGATAGATTTTCATCTGATGAAATCAAGGGAATGTAATCCCAATTAAAAAGATAAGGTGAAATTATAAGGAGATACTCTTCCCCTTGACTATTTCACTTTGCTTTCCCATTGTTCAAGGAAAAAGTTGTTGGTTTTATACCTTGCTGAAAGCAAAAGGGACATAAAGTAGCAATTATTTTTCACCATTAACCTGCTTTTCTTTGTGTTGGGAGCACACTTCGGCAGAATAACCGTCTGTGATTCAGAAATAATGAGCAGGGAGAAGCTGTAGGTATAGTTTATACATCAGTCCTTGTCAGGTGAATACATAGATATATAGAGAGAGTACAATTTTATTGGGGAATTGAATATTTGAGGGTTAAGGGCCCCCTCCCTCTGAAAGTGCACAAAACCCTGGAGCTTGAATGTTCCCTCCATTTCAGTATTTGAGTGGCATGTCGAGATCCTTCCAGCACGAGGTGCATAATGTATTGTGCAGGCTGACTCCCATGTGGAAGAGAGCACAAAACTTCCTTATGCATGAGGCATTTTTAGTAAATTGGACCCCATTTCAATCTTGATGAAACTTGATGACATTTCCAACTTGCAAGTGCACAAAATGAAAAAGCAAATTTTTAGCTATTTATGTGTCAGAACATCAAAAGCTCAAAAGCCATAATTAAGGGTGTCAGCATGGAAGGGAGACCATATTTCTATTCTTCTCAGGGGTCTTCCAGGTCTCTCCTTAGAGGTTAGAGAGAAACTCCTCTTTCCCTTGAAGACTTGACTCAAACAATTTGGATTTCATGAGCCCCACCTGGGAAACTGCCTCTTAATTCCAGCCCTGTCATGTTGATGTTTAGTGTTTTTCATTCTTTTGATGAGAAGAGAAATGTCAGGAACAACTATATAGTTGGTGCTCCATACTCCTTAATGGTTCCCTGTGCTGCTCTTTGGAAGTCTAAAGGGAAAATGTTAGAAACAACGATTTCATATGGTGTTTCAATTCTTTTTTTATTTTTGTTTTGATATCACATGCAATTAACTTCTTGACTTTAAATTGTACTAAATGTTCCGAGCAAGCTTTTATGATAGCTATATGCCCATTTAAACATTTAAACCAGTGCTTGTAAACGTCTGTTGGGCATATTTGTTAAAATACAGATCTAATTCAGTAGGTCGAAAGTGCAGCCTGAGATTCTGCATTTCTAACCTGCTCCCAGGTTGAACCATGCTGATGGTGTCTGGACCACACTTGTAGTGGCAAAGCTTTTCATATCCCTCAAACTAAGGGAGGAGTCAAAGTTCAGCTGTGGTCATTGTGTTTATCAACAGGTGCACTTGTCTGGGATATACTTGTTTTGGTTAAGCTAGCCTTTGAATTTTATAACAGAAAAATTATTAAAAATCCCCAGAACTGCTGCTGCCTGTTAATGATTCACAAAAACCCTTGCCTAATAAGAGCTATTTTCCAAAGAGCTCACATTGAATTGCAAATACTACTTCCAATTTGAGTGACAACCACAACTCACTTATATAGCTGGAGCTGGGTTCAGTGCAGCTTCTGCGAGTGTTGGACACCCGTTACATGCAATGCTTTGTCTTAAGAATGTGACATTGAATAAAGCACATATCTGCCACCAAGGAGCTTAAGCGCCATCAAGGGGGTGGAAGTGGGGAAGACTCCCAGCATATACCCATGAAAGCCAGGATAAAAGAGAGACTATCAAAAATGATTTAGGAAAGGCCCATATTAAATGTTAATTGTGTTCAAAGGAGAGAGAAAGCTCATCTGGTGGCAGAGCCCATGGGAGTCTTCATGGAGAAGATAGCATTTAAACTAGACCTTGAATGACTGGGCTTGGGAAGGTAGAAATGAGACTGTGGGGTGTGGAATGAGGAAAGAACATATTGAAAGGAGGGAAAGTTTGAGAAAATATATGAGGTAGGAAAAGTAGCTTATGTGTCATAAATGGGGTATGGTTTCAGTTTGGCTGAAATGCAGAGTTCATGCAGGGAAATGGTTGACAGCTACCCCAGAAAGGAAAGTTGGGATTACAACTGAATGACCTCAAGTACCCATGGAAGGTATTCAGGCTTAATTAGTAGGCAGTGGGGAGCTGTTCCTTACACATCCCACTCTTTCTCACTTCTACTTCCAGAATTTCTTCTTTAGTTTTCTTTTGTTTGAATTATTTGTGTGAGTGGGATGACATTTTAATCCTTCTCAAATTTCTTTTGATAGTCTATCAAAGAGATTATGAAAGGAAAATAGATTTGTCAGGCATTAATGGATATGGAGGATGGGGGAGAAGGAGGATGCTATGTACTGCACCCCAAGACTGAAGGGTCTTTCTCATAAGTTACATTGAAGGGATAGTTTAGAGATGGTGAGTTTTTTTTTTTTTTT
>JAQZBX010055678.1:0-18362 GCA_029593785.1 Cabassous unicinctus | reverse complement strand
TAAAAAAAAAAAAAAAAGGCATGATGGCTAGTAGTAGATGGTCAGAAGGTTGGGCAGAAAACATGGGATCCAGCAGCCCCCGATGCCCACAGTTCTGGTCTCCTTGCCACCTCATTCCCACTCAGTAGCTCTCACTAAAGAAGGGTGGATGGAGAATGAGTCCAATGGGGAACAAGCAAAATCACCCCCATTTCTCAAGCATCTACTCCATGCCCGGCACTCAAGCAACACCTTGTGGTTGAATAAATCCTCAATCACTCCTGAGCTCCTCAATGGAGGGTTTTCATTTGAGCCAAAAACTTGTAGTGGTAATCACAACCCTACCTGCTTCCTACTGTGTTTGGGGCCCCTTTGTTGGGGGCTGCCTTAGGGAATGAAATCCCCAAAAACAAGTCCTTGAGAAATGTAACCTTGGGCGCCTCCCAAGAAAGGTCTCTGGACTTGGAGTCAGAAAACGAGACTGTCCCTGTTCTGCCACTTGGTAGCGCTGTTAGCGTAGGCAAGTCATCCGCCTCTCACAGACTCAGAGACTTGGTTCCCTCAGGTGTCACACTTGGCTCATCTCATGCGTTGGGGCTTCAAATGAAATCATGTGTGTCAAAGCCTGTTATCACCATTATCGTCACAGTGACTCTGAACAATTTAAACTTGAGTCGATTTTGTCTGAATCCATCTCCCACTACTTTTACCAAACCCTTCTTGACTCTCAAGCTGTATTCGTATAAGAAAAATCTCGGAGAAATAGCAAATGAATAAAAAGCAAGACGCAGAATAATGTGTGTATTATCTATGTGAAAAGCAAGAAATACACAACTACACATCTCCGGAAATAAAATGTCTCCGCAGAGATACACAAAACACTTTGGTGGTGATGGGGTACGGGTAGACTTTGAGTGTTTGGGGGGGAAATTGACTTTGTTCTCGCCTTTTTGCACATTAGCTATTTTACAGCATAGAAATGTATCGCTTCCAAAATCCTTGGTACAATTTAAATAAAAAGAAAAGCAGTAGGTACAGCATGCACCCGTTTTTGTAACTATATTTTGACACCTTACCTTAATAATACCTATCATTTGCTTTGCACAATTAACTATGTCAAGTGCTTTTTTTTTTTTTTTTAATCATCATCATTTCGTAGATAAGAAAAGGGAGGTGCTTTGCCTTGGCCACACAGGGCTGAAACCAGATACTGCACCCTTAACTCTGCCGCACCGTCCCTACTGTTTTGCAAGGAAGACACGTTATTAGGCCATACGTCCTGAACGACTTCTCACCTCCTTCAAAAAGGAAATTTTTCCAACAACGCCTTGCTCCTCTTACGTCTAATCCCGGCACCAGGTGAACCTGTCAACCTGCCTAGCGACTTCGCCTCGTGAGCGCCAACCTCACCGTGCCAACCGAGAGCGGGGCTTAAAGCACAGATTTGCACAGCGCGGTTGTTACGCGGCGGAACCAGTCCTGTACAGAGAGGTCACCCAGTCACCGGCTTTACTTCGGAGCCCGAGCTGTTGGCCCAGAGACCCGAGTTCCAGCCCCGGCTCCCCACTGAACGGGCCGTGAACCCTCGGATGGTATCTTTCCCTTCCCTGGACCTCGGTTTCCCCATCGTTGAAGGACGGGAGCTCGGCTCTGCCCTTCGGAGGCTCCAGGCCTGGGAAGCCGGCCTCGTGCTACACCGGGGAAGGCTTAAGTGACCCACCAACGAGGACCTCGGCCCAGCCGTTTCTCGCACACGCACTTCGGGACGTCTCGACCACTCGTGGTAGTTGTGGGGCGAAGAAAGGAGGCCCGGCGGGGCCGTCTCGTACGGACAACTCATCTCCGGAACCGAGATCCCGCCACTAAAGGACGTTCGTGCGCCAGCCTCTCAGAGCTGTTTCCGCCAACGTACTCACGGCAACGGGCGTAAAATGGCGGCCGCGCAGGCGTGCAAACCCGTTTCCGCAGAGAGGCTCCGATCCTTGCTCCCGCATCACGTGGTAATGGGCGCTTTCAAAAACATAAAAAATAAAAAAACCCGCCATTGAAATAAGAGTGGCGACCTCGTCATATGACAGAGGCCCACCAATAGGGACACCGTGAGGCGCGAAAATTCTCGTCGCGTGGGCAACAAGCCCTCAGCCTTTGCCACCGTCACATGATCAAGCGAAAACGTCGCAAGGGGAGCGAAACGTACCGACGCCACGTGACCAGGCACGTAAACGCGCACACGCCCCCATCACGTGACCAAGACCCGCCTCCTTACCTCACTTCGCCCCTCCCTCCCTCCCAGGCCCGGCCTGTGTCAAGCGGCAACGCGGCGACGAAGGGGCGGGGCTCCAGCCGGTCACGTGTCCGCGCACTCTCCGGCGCGCGCGCCCGCCCGCTCGCCCCCGGCCCGGCTCCTCCTCCTCCTCTCGCCATTGCAGTTGGACTCAGCAGCCCGGCGCGCACCGCGTGGCTTTTGGGGGGAGACCCCAGCGGGCTGTGGCAGGAGGGCGGCAGCTGCGGTCGGGGATAAGGGGACGCCGACGAGGTAAGCGCCAAGGTGGCGGCAGTCGGGCCCGCTCCCGCCTCCGCCCCTCCCCCGCCCTCCCTCTCAGCGCGGGCCTGGCCAAGGGGTCCCGGTGACCCGGCCTGAGGCGCCCCGCGCCCTCCGCCTCCGCCCGGGCCCTTCGCCCGGGCAGGTGGGCCCCTGCCTCCCTCTCCTTCCTCGCTCCCGCGCTCGGCCGTTATTCTCCCCCATTGTGCCGAGGAAACAAAATGGCGGCGGCGGCGAGGGCCCGGTGCCGGGCTTTGTCTGTTGCGGCTCCCGGCGCGCACGCGCGCACGTGCTGGGCGCACACACCCCCCTCGGGCCACGAGCATCCCGGCCGGCGCCGCGGGCCACCCCCCTCCTCCTCTTTGTCCCCTTCCCGCCCCGGGTTCCGGGAGGAGGGGGGGCTGTCCCAGATTCCCGAGGCGGGAAACATCGCCTCCTTTGTCCTCACTGGGCGCGAGGAGGCGGACCCCCTCCCGGGAACCCCCCCATCCCCACGCGGATTTCCGAGAAGGGCCTTTGTGGGGTTTGCAGATCGGGATCCAAACTTGAGAAGGTTTAAGCGTGCCCTTATTTGAGTTGAAGGGTCTCCCTGGTGCTCACTTTTCTCCAGATGGCTTACGATGTGCTTCCTACCCCGCAACCGGTGATCTGGTGAGATATTTGGGGTGCGCTTGTAATCTGCAAGATGTCTTCCGAGTTTGGGGCCCAAACTTCGGGTGGTTTTTATTTTTTATTTTTTTTTTATGCCGTCGGCTTGTATTTCCCCGCATGGTGAAGTGATTAAGATTCTTGAGGTTCTTAAGATTCTACCTGGTTAATCCTCCGCCTGGATGAGTGTGTTGGGGTGTAACAAGTGTACAGCAAGGTCGCTCCCAGTTCTGCGTGCGAACTTGTAGAGGATTAGCAATCTCTTTAATATTTCCGAGATTGATAGAAAGTTGTTTGGGGTTCTGCTCCCTTGAGTGACAGATGAGCAGGAAGCATCCATATCGGTGATAGCCCTGTTTTTAATCCACTCAGGTATTTCCGTGATTTTGAATCTTTCTGATTGCTTAGGAGTCCACCCTTTTTAAAATGAGTGGTCTGGTGGCATGTTGTGGGCCCACGGGGCAAAGGCGAGGTGCCATCTGAAGTTAGGATTTGAAGCTAGGTCTTTTAGCTGTCCTGTGCTCAGGTATTTGCCTTTGGGAATCTCAAGGATTGCTCACAGTGCCGCCACCATGCTTTGCGTGTGGTCTCTTGGGATTTAGCTGCAGCAGCTGCTCAGGCTGTGAATGAAGTGTGGGAACCAGAGCCTCGTTCACAGCTGAGGGAGGCCCCAGGGGTCTGGCAGGTACTACTGTCCCTGCCCTGTCATCCTGGGGTTGTCTGGAGTAACCTCTCATTCAAATTGGAGTCTGAGCAAATGCTGAGCAAATGCTGCCTTGCCAGGCACTGATTTATCAGACTTCCTAACCTCCTGGGAGCGGCCTGGGAATCACCCTCTATGGAGCAGAGAGGTGCCTCATTGTAGGCAATTTTTATTTGTTTTATCTGCTGGCAAAAATTATGAGCTCCTTCTAGTATATGCACTTAGTGTTTTGGAGACACATATTTCTGGGAGTGAGGACTCTAAGGGTATTTATTGTTTTATTAAGTTTTTAATACATTTTGGTCTGACAAATGCCGAGCTCCTTTTCCTGCCCTCTGGTGAAGGCCTCCAGGTAGGGACAGGCGGAGCCAGTAATGGGCAAAGAGCCTTCTAGGGCAGCTTCCTACCACCCCCCACCCCCCGCTGGGTTAAAATTAAGGCAGCATCTTACCATTTAGGCTTTAGCAAGATTTGGGGATTGGACATCTTTTTACTTCTGAAAAAGACTTTGGAAGTTTTGTTTGGGCTGGGACAGCTCCCTGTTATCTACCTCTCTCACCCTCCCCATTCATCCTGGGGTTCACCTTTCCCAGCCTCAGAGGAGTGATTCCAGAAGAATTCTGGGTTTATACCTCCTTGGCCTCTCCATCCTGCTACATTTTGTCAGCCAGTTGCTTCACCTTGTGCAGTTGTGAAAGGTCTGTAAACGTCATTGTCTAGTATTAGCATGTATGGTCCATGAAGTTGTGACATTTTACTCGCATCTTATTTTGAACCCTCAGCTCCTTTAATAGCGCAGTAATTAGGATTTTCCAGGCTCTGTATTTTTGAAGAGAACGATTTGATTTCTGCTTCCAACAGAAAGATTTGCTATTAGAGGCAGATAATGGTTTGATTGGCATCTTCCTACAGCCAGTGAGTGAAGGAGGTTGATGCCCTGTTGAATGAAGCACTTGGCAGTTTGGTCTGAAACAACTTGTTTCTTCTGCTTTATCCTTTAGGATAATCCATCGTTGCTTCTCTGTGATACTGGTAGCATTTCAGGAAAAAAAAAGTGAAAGCAGAATGCATAGGTGTTAGGAAGCCTCATCAGTACCGATTTTTTGTTTTTTAATTATCTCATAATTTTAGTGATCTGTTAAATCTCTGGAAGATTTTTCCAAGACAGCACTTTACAGGGGATCCCATTATAAATAGTTGGAAATTCAAACAGAATTGTAACACGTACTACTTTCAGATGTCTTGTTTACGTGTTTGAAGTCCAGTTGAAATTTAATTTTCTTTTATTAACTGTCCGCATAATGTAGAAATTGAAAATGAGTTTGCTATGTAAGGGCTGTTTTCTTGTGGGCAATGTATGATGATCAGAGATTATCTAGTCACAAAGTTGAATGTCCATCCTTTTTTCAGAGTATAAATTTGCTCCAAATATTTTTTAAACAAATCAATTTTGATACATATTAATAAAGCATACAGTTCATCCAAAGTGTACAGTCAGTGGTATTTGGTATGATCATATAGTTGTGCATTCATTACTTCAGTCATTATTAGAGCATTTTCATTATTTTAATAATAAAAAAACACAAGAAAATTCCTCACCTCTCAATCTCTCTATGCTTCCTCCGCTGTACATAGCTGTTATCTCTGGCTATTTTATCCAAAGTGTATAATCAGTGGCTTTTAGTATAATTACAATGTTCCAAATTTTTTTTACATCTTAGTGAGAAGTGGTCCTGTTGGCCATTTGAGATCAATAATAATTTCCTTGAAGGTTCTAGTCCGCTGCCCTTCTCATTTCCATCATTAAGATTTGGCTCAAACTCAAGGGTGAGGTCTTGTTAGAGTATTGGTCTTCCAGGCCTTGCTTTTCTGCTGTTCACCTTAGAGATACTTTGTTTCACTTATCTCAATGTGTGTGTGTGTTTAAGCATTAAAGGTTGCAGGGTAGGTTTTGCTTCTCAGCACATTGAGATTTTTTCAGTTTAATAAGTCTTGCTGTGCATTCATAATTCACAAAAAATCTAAATGTCAGCAATATGGACATACCAACCAGGCTCCATGGCTTATGACAATAAATAAATGCTTGTCTAGCGGGCTCCTGTGCCGCAGCCTTCCAGTAGGGAGTTTAACTGCCAGTAAACCTGGCGGGTCTGTGGGAGTGAGCTCACCAGGACCACAGCATCACACAGCGGTGATGTGAGCGGACAGGAGTGCAGAGATTGTGAATCCAATTCATTTTGATGAAGTTGCTCAAGGTGTTTTGTTTTGTTTTGTTTTTTAAAAACCCAAGGCTTTGACTCTGGAAAATAGTTTGGCAGTTTCTTACACACCTGAACAGGCAATTGCCCATATGACCCAGCAGTTTCACTCTTGAGCATGTTTCCCAAAGAAATGAAACTTGAAAAAGCCTGTCCATGGATGTTCAGAGCAGCTTTATTCAAAATAGCCAAGAGCTGGAAACCATCCCGGTGCCCTGAATGCATGGTCAAACAGGCCGTGATTCCTGGTATACTAACTACTTAGTGCTTTAAAGGAACAAACTGTCGGTCCACATGACAGCTTGGGTGAAACTTGAGGCAGTTATGCTGAATGAAACAAGCTTATTACCAAAGTGTTATGTAGTGTATGATTCTATTCATCTATAACATTCTTGGAATGGCAAAAGGATTGAAATGATGACTGGCAGAGTTGGTTGCCAGGGCTGCCGGGAGGCGGTGGGTGTGTTCTGTATCTTGCCTGTATCATTGTCAGCATCCTGGTTGATACATTGCACTGTAGTTGTGCAGAATGTTACATGAGGGAAACGGTCAAGAATGCGTGGGCTATGTATTATTTCCTACAATTACCTCAAAACGTTTAACTTACACAAAGGCACCCTTAGTAAAATTACTCGTGTCTGCATGTGAATATTTAACATCCTTTGAGAAAACGGCATCTTTTTTTTTAACTGGAAAACAACAGTTTTGGGAGAAGTAAACTCAAAATTAAATTGCACACGTAACTAAAGAAAAGAAAATCACAGGCTTCACCTGACCAGGTGTGGAATGATTTCCTAAGCTTGCTTCCCCCACCCCCTTGCTGCCTGGAGATCGTTTTGGAAAGAAAGTTTGATGATTCTCATTTGGAGGCAGGATAAACATTTTTTTCGGTCATATTCTGCCTTCTCACGGGCAGATTTTAAAGGATTTCTTCTAGTGGTGCATCCAAGAGTAGTTAAAATCACACCCTTTACTATATTGCGTTTGTAGTTTTACCGTTTATAAAGCGTTTTCCCACATTCCACTGCCTGCAGCTTTAAGGTGTGGGTGGTATTTGCATCTTCATTTTGGACCTAGCACTGAAGGTGAAGTGAGCTTCCTGAGGTCCCACAGCTGCCAGCCAGGGTGGAGCGCTCGAGCTCAGCCTGCCTCCTCATCCCAGTTGCTCCTGGAGTCCTAGGTCTCAGACCAGGACTGAGACTGAATTCCAGAATCCTTTTGGGGAACAACCTGTGCTTGCCAACTTTTTATTTTGTCCAGTAAAAGGTTTTTTGTGGTTTTTTTTGGTTTGGTTTGGTTTTTTGTTTTTTTTTTTCAGTTGGTTACTTAAACACCATGTTCACCTTTTCATAAGAAGGATCAAAAACGTAGGAAGGAAATAAACTTAAAGGACAGTACTTTATATTGAAGATACTGAGAAAACCTTTATTCCCAGTTTTGTCATCTCCCTGTGGAGCAGTAAAAATATCGTTGCAGACAGAACTGGATTTTGAAATTTCTCAGAGTGGTGTGGATAACCAGATTCTAGATGGCCATCTTCTGAATAGGTTGTTTCGTAAACATCTTTGATGTGTCCTGATGATGCACATCTGTAAAAGTTGGAGTCACTAAAAGATCAGTCCACGTGCATCGTTTCTCCTCACCACCCAGGAGGGGAGATCAGGAACCTCAGGCCTGGGGGTGGATAGTGTAACGTCAAAGCTGAATTTGGTCCTTCCGGGATAAGAATGGCTGCGGCTGGAGGGGGAGTGCCAAGCAGGCGTCCTGCCTGGGATTTGCATGGGACTCAGCATCTCCTCAGCGCTCATCCCCACACCTGTCAGGGTCGGTGCTCCACCAGCTCCTCCATCCTGCAGGCGTGTGGCGAGCCAGGTGTGCTGGCTTTGGTGTTTCTCTTCCAACAGCACCTGCCATGAACCTCACGTTGTAATTAGCAAGAGGTCATGGTGCCGCCAGCATAACCTTTTGCGGTTTAAACTTCGTAACCGGCATGCTGTGGGTGAGCCGGTTTCCAGAACAACAACAAAGACACACGAACCTGATCCCTGCATGTTAGAACATCCCACACCACATGGAGTCGTGTTATAAAATCCTGAGGCTTGACTTTCCACTCACACCTTCTTTCGGTTTCTTTTCAGAGAGGCTTGGCTGGTGAATACCAGGCTTCACTTTCTGCCCAAGTTTGAGTCTTGAATGTGGTCGCTGGAGCTTTGTTCAGTGTCATGGCCTTTAAAATCAGATTGTTGAGGGGGACAGTGGATGGGTGTTGCGTGCTTTTCGCCAGTAGTGTTCCTCACGAGACATGCTCTGGAAAAGGAGGTTTCTGCTCACCCAGAAGACCTTGGCATCAGTGAAAGAGATGGGTTTCCTACTGGCTTGGGTGGGAAATCAGGACTCACATAGACAGGCGAGGCCAGCCTTGTGGCCCTACACAGGAGTGTTAGCTCCGGTTTTTAAATGTTTGTCTTAGCTCTGATGCTAGAACTCTTACTCGCTTTGTGGCCTTGGTTTAGGAGGCATCCCCACCATGGCCTGGCCTAAGGGAAGGGGGCCACAGCTGGGCAAAGAAAGAGACCAGCCATCACCGGTCCCTTCTCAGGCCACCCTCTGGAGCAGAGGCTCACCAGTGTTTCTCCATTAAACAGTGAAGGCAGCGGATAGCAAGCACAAGCGGGGGCTGTTGGTGTGTTGGTGGGGGCCTGTGCGTGTCCTTGGGGCATTTTTGACGGGGTGACATTTTGATACCGTTAATATCTGTTCCCCAGCACTCAGGGTGGGTTTCAAACCCTAACCTTCTCTGTTTGTCAGATGGCATTTTCAGTAGATTCTCCCATCACCTGAGGGTGAGCTTCCATCCTTCTTTAACAATTTTCCAATTAAGGAGTTGGGCTAGAGACATCTCCGAGAATGGTAGATAAGTATCATCGGGGACTCGTGGATTTTTATAGCTTTTATGCATTGAATCAATTATAGTTATGTTCTTACGGTATTTTATTATGAAAAGTTTCAAACGTACAGAAGAGGTGACATAATTTTACTTGAATGCCTGTATCCACACCCAAAAGTCTGCCATTGAGATTTGACTAGCGTTTCACACATTTGTCCATCCATCTGTTCTGTTCATCAGTCCACTGTGTGGGATGCATCTCAAAATAAGTTGCTGTCTTCCCTCTCAATATTAACTAGAGAGTTCAGTATTTATTTACAGTTCTTTTTCTTTTGGAGTAATACACACATCTTGAGCCCACCATTCAGTGAATTTTGACCGCTGTATACACCCAACCCCTATAGAGGTGCAGCTACAACCATCATCCCCGAGAGCTCCATCAGGTCCCTTCCCAGGTACCCCTGTCACCATCCTCCAGAGGCAGCCACTGTTCTAATTTTTTCCCATCACTGATTAGTTTCGTCTGTTTAGAATTTTCCATAGGTGGAATCCTTCTTTTCTTTTTTCCAAGGTTAACTTGTTATGTTGAGACATAACAAACTAGATTATATTAGAAGTCTTTTCCTTATCCAAAATAAGAGACTCGGGATCTTGGGCAAGGCTCTTCGTTGGCAGCGGTGGCTTCAGGTGCCCCACCCCGCTTGCTGATAACGAGATTAGTCCATCCCCGTAGTTCTCAAATGTGATGTGCATGAGAATCACCTGGAGGACTTGTTGGACCTTGGCTGAGCTCCACCCTAACTGCAGACATTTGCATTTCTATCATAGGCTCCCTTCAAAGTGTACAATCAACGGGTCAGTATAATCACAGAGTTGTGCTTTCATCACCACAATCAATTTTAGAACATTTTCCTTGCTCCAAAAAGAAAAGCCACATCCCCTTTTATACCCCAATATTGCCACTTACCATTGGTGTGGTACCTTTGTTACAATTGATGGATTAAAATAGTACTGTTAACTATGGTTCATAGTTGCATTAAGTGTATTTTTCCCATATACCAACTGATTACTAACATCTTGTAATAGGGACGTACATTTGTTCTAGATCATGAAAGAACATTCTTAGGTTTGTTCTATGACCACAGTGATTGCCCACAGCACGGTTCACTCTGCTGTACAGTCCTGTGTTTCATCCTCTAGCTTTCCTTCTAGTGACATACAAGATTCTAAACTTCCCCTTTCAACCACAGTCACACACGCAGTTCAGCACTCTTAATTACTCACCATAATGTGCTCTTATCACCTCTCTCCATTTCCAAACGTATACAATCAACCTTATTACAAATTCTGCACAAATAAAGCATCAGCTCCCCATTCTCTATCCTAATTCTAGCTGTTAACTCCATGAGTTTGTTCATTATAGAAGTCTTTGTGTCTGGTTTATTTCACTCAACATATATTCATCCATGTGGTCGCATATATCAGGACTTCATTCCTTCTTACAGCTGAAAAATAGCCACAGTATGTATACACCACATATTGTTTATCCATTCATCAGTTTATGGACACTTGGGTTGCTTTCATCTTTTGGCAGTTTGAATCATGTCGCTAAGAACATCCGCGTGCAAATGTCTGTTTGCGTCCCTTGTTTTCAGATCTTCCAAGTATATAACTAGTAACAGGATTGCTGGATCATATGGCAATTCTATGCTTTGCTTCCTGAGGAACCACCAAATTGTCTTCCATGCTAGCTGTACCATTCTTCATTCTCACCAGCAGTGAATAAGTATTCCTATTTCTCCACATCCTCTCCAACACTTGTAGTTTCTGTTTTTTTTTAAGAGTGGCCATTCTAGTAGACATGAAGTGATAGCTCCTTGTGGTTTTGGATTTGCATTTCCCTAATAGTTAATGAGGTTGAGCATCTTTTCTTGTGCTTTTTAGCCATTTGTACTTCCTCTTTGGAGAAATGTCTACTCAGGTCTTTTGCCCATTTTTTAATTGGGTTGTTTGTCTTTTCATTGTTGCATTGTAGGACTTCTTTATACATTCTGGATATTAAACCCTTATTAGATATGTGGCTTCCAAATATTTTTTCCCATTGCATAGGCTGCCTTTTCACTTTCTTGACAAAGTCCTTTGAAGCAAAAAGTATTTAATTTTAAGGAGGTCCCATTTATCTGTTTTTTTTTCTTTTGTTGCTTGTGCTTTGGGTATAAAGTCTGAAAAACACCACCACCTACCACATCATCTTGAAGATGCTTCCCTACATTTTCTTCTAGGAACTTTATGGTCCTAGCACTTATATTTAGGTCTTTGATCCATTCTGAGTTCATTTATGTATAAGGTGTGAGATAGGGGTCCTCTTTCATTCTTTTGCATATAGATATCCAGTTCTCCCAGCACTATTTGAAGAGAGTTCTATCCTGATAGAGTGGACTGGTAGCCTTGTCAAAAATCAGTTGACCATAGAGGTGAGGGTCTGTTTCTAAATTCTCAGTTGGATTCCATTGGTCAATGTGTCTGTCTTTATGCCGATACCATGCTGTTTGGACCACTGTAGCTTTGCACAGTATATTTTAATTCTCAGTATTCTTCTTGATACTCAGGTGTCCCAGATGTAGCCACTGGGAGCCTTTCATGCTTGCTGCTGTGTCCTTTGGACACACCTGCCTTCATCTTTGAGTACTTCCTTGCTTTCTGACACTGCAGTGGCTCACCTGGCTTATTTCCTCTTTCAGGTGTGGAAAGTGTGTGTACATTCAGTGGCTTTTGGTATAATCAGAGTTGTACATTCATCACCACAGTCAATATTAGAGCATTTTCATTACTCCAAAAAGAAAAATCCCTACATTTGTCAAATGTAGAGTCAAAGTCTCTACATTTGATATTTGTAATCGAGTTGGAATTTGAGATGAAGAGGTTGTTAAGTGTACAGTGACGTTTTGGCTTATGCCACCATGTTGGACTTGGAGGGGAAAGAGATTTTCTCCTTCAGGGTGTATTAGACGGTCTGTGGAACAGGGACCTGTCTGCCTAGTCCTTCACTGTTCCCAGCATATAGCCCAGTGCCTGGCATGGAGGAGGTATGTGCTAAATCCTTGTTGAATAATAAATAGATACGGTTTTAAACATCAACCGTCATTATCAGATTGATGAGATTCCAGCACAGAGAGGGCCAAGACTCATGGCATGTAATACAGGACTTGCCGCGACACTGAGCTACATACAGCCAACTCCTCACCGCTCAGCACTGTGATTTCTGATGGTCTGGTTCTTGTTGGTTTAGAATTGGGTTTCTGGAACTTTGGTTTGATATTTAGATTATCTGCCATTGGCTGTACTTTATAAAATTTTGTGGAGTATGCCGTGTGTTCAAGAAACAAAACCATTAATGGAAGTTATTGAACGTGCACAAAATGAATCTCAGTATACCCATCAGCCAGCTTCCACAGCTGTTGGCATTTTACAGTCTTATTTCATCTGCCTCTTCTCAACTCCCCACCTCACCTGAGTCCTCAGTATTTTTGAGCAAACACTGGGCATATAATTTCAGCCATAAATATTTACACAGGTCCACAGCAGCTAGAGCTGTCCTTCTTAAACACAGCGGCAGTACCCTTTGCTCCTAACAGAGTGGACGGCGTGGCTCCTTACTACAGGATGCCCTTTGTAGGTGGGTCACTCCATCACCTGCCCTCACAGCCAGGTGCTGTAGATCCTCGAGGCAGTCAAAGTGGGTGCTGTTTGCTGGGGGTCTGGGGTTTGTGCTACGTGTTGGCTAAGGTTGACTCATTTGTTGTCCCCAGTCCCCCTACCAAGATAGAGGGGCCATTGCCATGTTGCAGGTGTAGAAGGAAGCTCCATGGGGACTTGTCCAGGGCTGCACGTCTAGTGTTTGGGCAAGCCGGGTGCCAACCCACAGGTCTGTGCAGAAGCTCTAGCTTGGTGGAGACTCAGTGGCTCAGCAGGGGCCTGTGCTCAGCGCGCAGCTGAGCCCCCGACTGGCCTTTCCCCCTCCCACGCCGCCTTTCCTTCCGTGCTCATACTCTCTACCCCCGCCTCTGCCCGCCTCCCACCTACCACCTACCACCTACCAGTAGAACCTTAGGCTTTAGTTTCGCTTTGCATCCTTTAAGTTGTACCTCGTATTAATGAGGTAGACCTGAAACATTGCAGAAAATTCATGTTTTGGCCAGTCAGGTTGGAGTTTATTCTTGAAGCAGGTGCCTTTCCAGTTTCGAACCTGCTGCCCTGGCACTTAATAAAGTTGGGGTTGAAGGGGCTCGCTGGCTTATGGAATAGGTGGACTCTTGTCTGTTTTGCTGCTGATTTTTGTTGATGTTTACCCATTTAGAAGGTTTCAGCATGGACCAGACTTTGCACAGAGTGGAAATTCAGTAGGTTGTAGTCTCAGCATGTTATTTAGACCCCAGACCTGTCGTGATAGCTACATTTGCCCTCAAGACTTCTGTTGTGAGCCGGTTGTGAGCCTCTCCAACGCTGAACCTGTAGGTGTGTCCACTTGATGTGATTGCCAGATCTTTCTCACATTTTAGGTGTCTCCTGACTTTTCAGCAGGTTCTTGACTTTCTGTTTTACGGACGCCTTCTGGGCCCTCTGTCTCCTGCCTTCCTGCCCCCTCTTGACCCCCAAGGCCAGAGCTCTTTCCCTCTTTTTTTCCTTCTCCACACACTCAAGATTTTGGTGAACTGGCTTCATCGGTTTTTTAAAGGCTTGTTAATATCTTTATATATATACAACATTGACTTTATAGATGTAAGAAATTATGGAACAGTACAGAAAAGAAAGTAAAACCATCTGAGTGGGGGCCTGATGTCAGACCTGGCTTCTAGAAAGTAAACTAGATACTTTGATTTTAAGGGAATTTTATAACCAGTTGTCTAGTGCTTTGGGGTTGGGGTGAGTACTTGGACGTAAAGATGTCCTGCAGTGTTTTGGGGCTCCTCTGTGTGTATAAACTAGTGTCATACTATTGAGTAACTGGTTGCTAAAACTAACCAGTCTATGAAATGTTTGCAACTAACAGGATTTTCTGATCTTATAGATAGTTGAAGTGTTGGTAACACCAAGGAAATCTGTCACAATTTGAAAAGATAAGCAAAAATTTGATTTCCAGACACTACAGAAAAAGAAGTAAAAATGGTAAGAATATGTATGTTTTTAAACCACAGATGGTATTCATTTGTGTACAGAGATGCTTGTAGCATTTCCCCAAGGCATTTATTTACTTTTTCCCATTAGATTTTTTGCATCATGAAATAACGTAGTATAAATTCAAGTATGTAGAGATGTATAAAGTTGGTCCCTCATTCCCCCCACTGCCCAAAGAGCACATCTCCTAAGTGTGGTTGTTTAACTTCTCAGATCTCCAGCCATGTTCGTGTTCTCATATTTACAAGAACGGAATATCCTGATTCTGAGTTGTGCAGCTTGTGAGATAAGAGGCCTATTGCTTGGTCTCTTTCAATCAGGGGTTCTTAACCTTTTTGTTCCATGGACCCCTTACTAAGTCCACACTATGCTGCATGCTGTTTAATAAATATATCACACACAAACATTGTCCCCACAAGAATGTTTTTTGTTTGTTTGTTTGTTTTTAATTTCAATTTAAGCTCACAGACCCCTTGTTAAGAACCTCTCCTTTAAATCGTTCTTAATTTAGTTTTTACATTTCCAGCGCCCAATGCGAATTTTTGTGAATGATGATCGCCATGTGATGGCCAAACATTCTTCCGTTTACCCGACCCAAGAGGAGCTGGAGGCCGTCCAGAACATGGTGTCCCACACAGAGCGGGCTCTCAAAGCTGTGTCTGACTGGATAGATGAACAGGAAAAGGGCACTGGCGAGCACACTGAGTCCGAGAACATGGATGTACCCCCGGAGGATGAGGCCAAAGACGGGGCCGGGTAGGTTTCGGTTTTTTTTCTCTTCTTTCTAGTGAAACTAGCCTGTGTGAGCGCCATCTCCTTTTCTAAGAATCCCTTGCCTTTCCTGGGGCCTCTGGGTTCTGGCTGGACTGTACCCATCATTGTACCTGTCCTTCAGGGAACAGAAGGCGGAACACATGACCAGGACCTTGCGGGGCGTCATGCGCGTTGGCCTCGTGGCCAAGGGCCTTCTGCTCAAGGGGGACTTGGATCTGGAGCTGGTCTTGTTGTGTAAAGAGAAGCCCACGACCGCCCTCCTGGACAAGGTGGCCGACAACCTGGCCATCCAGCTCGCTGTGAGTGACCGCTGATGTGGAGCGGGGGGCTCTGGTCGAGGACCCAGGCAGAGGGCAGACAAGGTGCTGCACATCAGGAGGCACTCTCCAGACTCACCCTGCACCTGTGCTGCTTAGGCCTTCTCACTAGGTACTGGACAGGGCCAACAAGGGTCATGGTAAGTGGCTGGCTGTGGCTACATTGCACCCGAACTTCTGCCAGCAGAGTGACTCGGGAGCTCCTGGTTCTCATGTGCCAAGCTGCCCGACAGTGAGTTCTTGGCATTAATTTCACATCCAGTCCCTGTTCCTCCCTGATCCAAACAAACCTGGACATGAGCAAAAATTGGGGAAAAAATCAACTTACCTCATTACAAAAGTATGACATCATACACCGAGTCCTAGGCCAGAGGTCCTCTCTACATGGATTATTTCATCCTCATAACAACACCAAGAGGTAGGTCTTTGATCATTTAAATGTCATGGGCGATGTGACTCGCACCAAGGAGCCCTGCCTGGTGAGCCTGAGGTTTCAGAGTCTCCCCCCAAGCACACGGTTTCCCCTAGATTTACCTACAGGAGAAACAGAAAGGAAAAGCGAAAATTAACCCATGAATCCTCACTCCTTAAAGAGAAAACCACTGTTAACTTTCGTGTGTTCTCTACGTATATAAATGTGCGTTCTCTTGCTCATTTGCTGCTGACAATTCGTGGTCCAGGGTAAAGATCAGAATTGAAATCTGGAGTTCATGCAGTACAGTAGATATTTTTGAGGCACTATTTAAGGTGAAGGCTTTAAATAAAAATAAAATCATTTTTAGTGGAAGTCCTTTTAAGTTAATTTAATCCTTGACAGTACAACGAATATTAATTGAAAAAAATGAAGTTGAGCCTAAATGTTTCTAAAGGGGAGCGGATGTGGCTTGAGCAGTTGAGCACCTGCCTTCCACATGGGAGGTCCCAGGTTTGGTTCCTGGTATCTCCTGAAGAAACAAACAACAAGCAAAGGAATTATAAAACCAACTCAGGGAAGCTAATGTGGCTCAGTGGTTGAGCACCAGCTTCCCCACATACAAGGTCCTGGGTACACATACCCCGGCCCCGTTTTATCAGTTTACATCAGTGATTCTTCACTGTGGCAGTTCTGCCTCTCAGGACCATTAGGAATGTCTCGGGACATTTTTGACATTTTAGGAGGTACTACCTGCAACTAGTGGATAGAGGCAGGGGATGCTGCTAAACTGCCTACAATGCACGGGGCAGCCCCCACCACAAAGAAGAATCTAGCCCCGGGTGGAGGAACCCTCCTTTAGGTGTTCAGAGGGGCATTTGTGCCCCACCCCTCCCCCACACAATACTTAGTGTATATTTCCTTTAACAAAAATGACAGATGCTTGACTTTTCCTTCATCATGTCATATAAACTGGTACAGAAAAGAAAACAAAGATCAGCCCGTTGGGACCTTCCTTCTAAGCTTCCTCATTTGCAGCAAATATGTACTTTGACACCCATCTTAGAATGTAGAGCATTTCCCTACTCACTGTTTTCACTCCACACTCTTGTAGCTGCTCATCCTGGGGTGGAAATACATTGGCCAGATGCTGCCCATGTGGTGGGCACTGCTTTCCATGTACCACATCCAGTTTTATCTTCTTGCAACCTTCTAGTCTGGATTGTGCCCTCAGGCTCATTTTACATCAGAGACCTCCATCTTAATGAGGTGATCGTCCACAGTTACACAGATGTTAAGTGACACAGCAGGGATTCAAACCCAGATCTCCTTCTCTCACGTCCTAAACTTTTACCCAACATTGTATTGTAAACTCTCTGTGCAAGTTGCTTTTCTCTGTATGTAGTTAGTTAGTCCCCTCTCTGGAGTACCCAGAACATGGCCAGAGACTCCCCAGCAAGAGGGAGGCCCTTCTGTCGTGTCACAGCCCAGGATGTTGGCCTGTCTGCCATAGTAGCCAGTGATTCTCAGTCGGGCTGTGGATTGCATTTTTGAAAGTTGCAATTTCTTTTTTTAGGCTGTTACAGAAGACAAGTATGAAATACTCCAATCTGTCGATGATGCTGCAATTGTGATAAAAAACACAAAAGAGCCTCCATTGTCCCTGACCATCCACCTGACATCCCCTGTTGTCAGAGAAGAAATGGAGAAAGTATTAGCTGGAGGTAGGGAGGCTGAGAAGGGCCAGCAGCCCTTGAGATGCTTGGTGTCCCCTCACTTTTCAAATGTGCTATTCAGTTTTAGACTGCTCTGATAAGAGGATATATTGGTGTAGGTTTGACTACTGTTACTCTGAGATCCCATCTCCCGTTTGGTTTGAGTACTTGGGACTTTGACAAAACAGTTGCACTAAAAGTGAGTAGCACTTTTCATAGGGGAACTGCACCATTTTTGTTACTCTTATTCCTTGAATGTTCTCATAAGTGTCGAACTTGGTTTTCGGTTGAGCCATTCTGTGGCCTTGGAAAAGTGTGCCCCCGGTCTTTTTACGGTTCTTAAATTGTTGAAGAGAACCAGGTGGTTTCTGCATGAACGTCATGTTGGAGTCGTGCAAGCAGCTTGTGCTGTGGCAAAACCGAGGGCTTCTTGGTGTGTCCTCTTGCACCAGCTGCTTTTAGCAGCTGCCGTGGCTGAAAGGTGAAGAGCTGATGCAGAGTCTGGATAGAGTTCTAAACAGTCGTGCAGGTTTTCCAGCCACGTGTTTGAACCAGAGAGACGGATGATGCTTTCGGAACGTTTCAGAGTCCATCCAGGCCCCTCACGTGTCCCTTCTGGGTGGATGTTTTTTATCACAAATCTTCACTGTGACATAAAAGTGACAGGCCTTATCCAAACCCCTGAGCCACACACGGCAGCAAAGCCAGAGCCTGCGGTTTTGCTGCAGCACAGGCGGCCCAGTGCCCTTGTCACTTCTGTTGACCGCTGGCTCCGATGACCAAAACCCTCCTAGTCGATCGATTCAGGGACGCTGGACCTTTGACCAACAGGACTCTCTCTGTCAAGGGCTGGGGCTAGGGCAGTCAGGCCTCGTGGGCGGAGGTGGTCCCTGGCTGTGGAGACTTCAGGAGCAGACAGGGAGTTCATTTCTACTCCCCCCACCCCCAACTT
>JAQZBX010055677.1:0-18361 GCA_029593785.1 Cabassous unicinctus | reverse complement strand
GAAAAATTTCTTTTTTAAATTTTGCCTTTCATCACTGAAAGACTGTTCCTCTCTATATACAATTACACTGTTTTCCATTTTTTCCCCCAGTGTTTTACTTTTTTTTTTTCTTCATTTTTTCTTCAAAGAAGTTTTAGTTCACAGTAGAGTCACGTACAGAATACAGGGAATTCCCATATACCCAACATCCTCCCCCTTTTCCCTTTCCGCCATCAATAACATTTTATGTATGTATGGTATATTTGTTACAATTGATGCACAAATATAGAAACATAGCTACTAACCATCATCAATGGTTCACATTATGGTTCACATTTTGTACCATATACTTTTTTTATAAGATCTGATAAAATTAAACGTGGCCTGTATCCATCTTTGCAAGATCATGCAGAACACTTCCATCACCCCCAAAATGTCCCCCATTCTACCTATTTTATTCCTCTCTCCCCCACATTTTTGGGACCATGGCGACCACCAGACTTCACTCCTTGAAAGACAAGATTCATAGTTACTTGCATCTTCACTGAGGTCTTGACACACTGGTCTGTTCTCCTGTATTAGGCAACACCGATGTTTTCAAGTGACTCCTGTCTCTCTGTTTGAGAACATTGAGGCCCTTCCTAGGATGGGAGTCCAACACATTCCCACTCATCATGTGGTCTCTACTCACTGATGCAACACAATATGCCAAAATGATGACTCACATGCTCCCTAGAAGCCTGGCCCAGGTGTGCCCTGACCGGAATGTTCCCCATCCAACACCCTAAACCAGTAACCCTTCCTTGTCATATTGCCAAACTAGCATTCCCAACATTGTAATTTCAACCATGTACGTGCCAATCACCAGTGTTCACCTGCTCCCTCCCCTTAACTCCCTCCAGTTCCATGGACCATCCAACCCACCCTCCACATCCTGCCCCCTGTCAAACCTGCACCACCCAACCCAATATTATCACTACATCCCTGTTATGTCTCCCTGTCATGTCCCTTCATTGCACAACTACATGCTCCCACTTTTTCATAGATTTCACCTCTATGGGTGTTGGCTCACAAACTTCTTCTCCCTTTCTATTTCCTGTAAACCTGTCTTCCAGACAAAAGCTCTGTGAGTCTGCTCAGTTTGCTTAATTTATATCAGTGAGATCATGTAATATTTGTCCTTCAATGCCTGGCTTGCTTCACTCAACATAAAGTCCTCAAGGTTCATCCATGTTGTCCCATGTGTCAGTACTGTATTCCTTCTTACTGCTGAGTAATATTCCTTTGTATGTATATACCACATTTTGTTTATCCATTCATCAGTTTATGGGCATTTGGGTTGATTCCAACTTTTGGCAATAGTGAATAATGCCACTGTGAACATTGGTGTGCAAAAATCTGTTTGTGTCCTTGCTTTCAATTCTTCTGGGTAAATACTCAGCAGTGGAATTGCTGAATCATATAGCAGATCTATAGTTAGTTTTTTGAGGACCTGCCAAACTGTCCTCCACAATGGTTGTATCATTCTACGTTCCCACCAGCAGTGGACGAGTGGTATCTCATTGTAGTTTTGATTTACATTTCCCTAATAGCTAGTGATGTTGAGCATCTTTTCATGTGCTTTTTAGCCATTTGTAGTTCTTCTTTGGCAAAGTGTCTATTCAAATCACTTGCCGATTTTTAAAATGGGTCGTCTTTTTATTTTCGAAGTGTAGGGTTTCTTTACATATGATAGATAATAGACTCCTATCAGATATATGGTTATCAAATATTTTCTCCCATTGAGTAGGCTGCCTTTTCACTTTCTTGACAAACTCCTTTGAGGTGCAAAAGTTTTTGATTTTGAGGAGATCCCATTTGTCTATTTTTTCTTTCACTGCTCATGATTTGGGTGTGAAGTTCATGAAATCATTTCCTATTACAAAGTCCTGTAGAAGTTTCCCTACATTATCTTCCAAGATCTTTATGTTCTTGGCTCTTATATTTAGATCTTTGATCCATCTTGAGTTGATTTTTGTATAAAGTATGAGATAGTGTTCCTCTCTCATTCTTTTGGATATGGATATCCAGTTCGCCAAGCACTCCCAGTTGAGTCGGCTTCATGGCTTTGTCATATATCAAATGACTGTATATGCAAGAATCTATATCAGAACTCTCAATTCAGTTCCATTGATCAGTATGTCTATCCTTGTGCCAATACCATGCAGTTTTGACCTCTCAGGTATTGTGATTCCTCCGATTTCTTTTTTTTTTTTTTTTTTCAGTATGTCTTTGGCTATTCAGGACACCTTGTCCTTCCAAATAAATTTCATAGTTAGCTTCTCCAATTCAGTAAAAAATGCTGTGTTGATTTTTATTGGCATTGCGTTAAATCTGTATGTCAGTTTGGGTAGGATACACATCTTAATGATGTTTAGTATTCCTACCCACGAACAGGGAATATTCTTCCATTTATTTAAGTCTTCTTTGATTTCCTTTAACAGTGTGGTGTAGTTTTCAGCATATAAGCTATTTACAGCTTTAGTTAAATTTATTCCTAAGTATTTGATTCTTTTAGTTGCTATTGTAAACGGTATTTTTTTTCCTGATTTACTCCTCAGATTGCTCATTATCAGTGTACAGAAATTCTACTTATTTTTCACATTGATCTTATAATCTGTGACTTTACTGAACTCATTTATAAGCTCTAAAAGCTTTGTTGTAGATTTCTCAGGGCTTCCTATGTATAGGATCATGTCATCTGCAAATAGTGAAGTTTTTACTTTTTCTTTTCCAATTTGGATGCCTTTTATATCTTTTTCTTTCCTAGGTGCTCGAGCAAATACTTCTAACACAATGTTAAATAGGAGCGGTGATAGTGGGCATCCTTGTCTAGTTCCCGATCTTAGAGGGAAAACTTTTAGGATTTCACCATTGTATAAGACATTCGCTGTGGGTTTTTCATATATACCCTTTATCATGTTGAGGAAGTTTCTTTCTATCATTATCTTTCGTAGTGTTTTGATCATGAAACAGTACTGTATTTTGTCGATTGCTTTTTCTCATCTATGGAGATGATTATGTGATTTTTTTTCTTTCAATCTGTTCATGTGGTGTGTAACATTGATGGATTTTCTTATATTGAAACATCATTGCATACCAGGCATGAAGCCCACTTGGTCATGGTGTATAATTCATTTGATATGTTGTTGAATATGATTAGCAAGTATTTTGTTGAGGATTTAAGCATCTAGGTACATTAGGGAGATTGGTCTATGGTTTTCCTTTCTTGCGGTGTCTTTGTTTGGCTTTGGTATTAGGGTGATGCTGGCGTCATAGAATGAGTTAGGCAATGTTATTTTGGAAGAGTTTAAGCATTATTGGTGTTAGTTCTTTCCAGAATGTTTGTTAGAACTCACTTGTGAAGCTGTCTGGTCCTGGGCTCTTCTTAGTTGGGAGGTTTTTTGTTGACTAATTCTACCTCACTACTTGTAATTGGTCTGTAGAGCTCATCAATTTCTTCCTTTGTCAATTTAGGCTGCTTGTGTGTTTCTTGGAATTTGTTCATTTCCTCAAAATTGTCCATCTTGTTGGCATATACTTTTTCAAAATACCCTCTTAATGATAATCTTTATTTCTGTGGGGTCAGTGGTGATATCCCCTTCCGCATTTCTTATTTTGTGTATTTTCATCTTCTCTCTTTTTTTCTTTGTTATACTAGCTAGTGGTATGTCAGTTTTATTGAACTTCTCAAAGAATCAGCTTTTGGTTTTGTTTATTTTTTCTACTGCTTTCTTATTTTTATTTCATTTAGTTATGCTCTAATCTTTGTTATTTCCTTCTTTCTACTTCCTTTGGGGTTAGTTTCTGGATCTTTTTCTAATTCTTCGAGGTGTGCAGTTAGTTCTTTGATTTTAGCTTTTTCTACTTTTTTGATATATGCATTTATGGCTATGAATTTCCCTCTCATTACCGCTTTTGCGGCATCCCATAAGTTTTGATATGTTGTGTTGTCATTTTCACTGATTTCAAGGTAGTTACTGATTTCTTTTGCAAGTTCCTCCTTAACCCACAGTTTGTCTAAGAGTGTGTTGTTTAACTTCCATATCTTTGTGCCTAATCTGGTTCTCTGGCCCTTACTGATTTCCAGTTTCATTCCATTGTGGTCAGAGAAATTACTTTGTATAATTTCAATCTTTCTGAATTCATTGAGACTTGTTCTTTGGCCTAGCATGTGGTCTATATTGGAGAATGACCCATGTGCACTCGAGAAGTATGTATATCCCACTGTATTTTGAGTGTAGTGTTCTGTATATGTCTATTAGGTCCAGATCCTCTAATGTATTATTCAAAGTCTTTCTGTCTAATGGTGATAATGGTGTATTAAAATCCCCCACTATAATTGTAGAGCCATCTATTTCTCTACTTAGTTTTTGCAGTGTTGCCTCGTGTATTTTGAGGTGCCCTGGTTAGGTGCATAAATGTTTATGATTGTTCTTTCTTCTTGAAAGATTAACCCTTTTATTAGTAAATAGTGTCCATCTTTGTCTCTTATAATAGTTTTGCATTTAAAGTATATTTTGTCTGATATTAGTATTGTTATTCCCGCCCTTTTTTTTTCGTGATTATTTGCTTGTAAAATTGCTTTCCAACCATTCACTTTCAGCCACCTTACATCCCTGGGTCTAAGGTGGATTTCTTGTAGACAGCATATAGATGGGTCATATTTCCTTATCCATTCTGCCAGTCTGTGTCTCTTGACTGGTGAGTTTATTCCATTAACATACAATGTTATTATTGTCATGAAATTACTTAGATTAGCCATATATTCTTTGGGTTTATGTATGTCATATGTTGTTTTTATTACTTTTTTTTATCTTTTTAGTTGTTTTTACTCTCTCCTCCAACTCTCTCCTGTTTTTTCCTTTCAACCAGCAGAATTCCCTTTTGTATTTCTTGAAGTACAGGTTTCTTATTGACATACTCTCTTAGATTCTGTTTGTCCTTGAATATTTTGAACTCTCCCTCATTTTTGAATGCCAGTTTTGCTGGATAGAGAATTCTTGGCTGGAAGTTTTTTTTTTCTTTTAGCACCTCAACTATGTCATTTCACTGCCTTCTTGCATCCATTGTTTTGGATGAGAAATCAGCACTTAATCTTATTGAACTTCCCTTATATATGATGGTTCTCTGTCCTCTTGCTGCTTTCAGTATTCTGTCTTTGTCTTGAGTATTGGACAATTTGACAAGTTTGTCTTGGAGTAGGCCTGTTGGGATTCATACTGTTTGCAGTGTGCTGTGCTGCTTGGATATGTGCATCCATCTCCTTTAGTAGGGTTGGGAAGTTTTCAGCCATTATTTCCTCCAACACCCCTGCTGTCCTATCTCCTTTGTTTTCTCTCTCTGGAATGCCTATAATGCATATGTTTGTGTGTTTAGTGTTGTTCAAGTCCCTGAGTCCCTGCTGAATATTTTTATCTTTCTATCTATCTCTTTTATTATCTGTTTGATTTCAGATATAGTCTTCCACATTGCTAATTCTTTCCTTTGCTGTTCAAATCTGCTTTTGAGTGCTTCCATCGTGTGCTTCCATTTTTTATTCTTAGATTGTGCCATTTATCACCATCATATTCATTATCTTTTTATCTATGCTTACAATTTCTTCAATATGTTCTCCTAGTATCTTCTTAATATCTTAATCTCTTCCTTCACTTCATTAAGTTGATTCAGGATATTTTATTGGACAGCTCTGATTAGTTGTTCCATGTTCTGCATCTCCTCTTGTTCTTTTGTTTGCTGATTGGACTGGGCAATGTCTTGCTGTTTCTTGCTGTCACTTGTATTTTTTTGTTGGTATTTAGTCATCTGTTTATCTTGGTGCATTTATTCAATTGATTGGCTTTTCTCTCTGCTCTATGGTTTTATTTTGTTGTTTTTGAGTGTGGCAAAGTTTCACTTTGACACTTTGTTCCTCTTATTCTATTTCCTTGCCATTGCTTATGTTCCTTTGAAAAAAATGTTAGTACCATAGAAATAGGAAGAGATAGGAAGAGAGAATGAGTAATAGTAGTGATAATAGTAAAAGGTAGGGGGAACACAACAACAAGAAATCCAAGACAGCAGTTACTCATTTTTTTTTGTTTTAAAAACAAAAGAAAAAGAGGAAGAAGGCAAGAAAAGGATCAAAAAGCCAAGATAAACATGGAAAAACACCCTTTCTTGTACCCCTAGTGATATTCTCAGGCTGTTTCTCTTCAACAGTCACCCTGCAGCCTGTCTTCTGCAGGTTTTAAGCCAGGTTTTAGTGAGTGAAATAAAGAAATTTAAAAAGGTACTTTTTTAAAAAAATAAGAGTTCCAATAAAAGCTAACACAAAGGATGTCAATATGTTCCCTGCCATAAAGTTTCACTGGATACTTGGTAACCTTGTATAGCTTCTCAGATGGAGCCAGGAACCAAACCAGGGACCTTGTATATACTAGGCAGGAGCTCTTCCACTGAGCTAATGTGCCTTCTTTGGTTAGCAAGGCTTTTCGGAAACCTATCAGCCCCTATTCCCTCCCTGTTATCTCTACCTCCTCTCTGATGTAATTCCTCTCTTTACCTAGGCTGATGATCATGGCAGCCTACCTGAGGAAATCCCCCTCCCCATCCCTGTTGCATCAGGGTCCCTTCTGACACCCAAGGGGTGCTCAGCTGGCTAAAATAA
This sequence comes from Cabassous unicinctus, assembly GCA_029593785.1. NCBI lineage: Eukaryota > Metazoa > Chordata > Mammalia > Cingulata > Chlamyphoridae > Cabassous > Cabassous unicinctus. The sequence goes on along the minus strand of JAQZBX010055677.1, from coordinate 11,694 downwards.
CTGCAAAGAGACCACTCTCCACCCTTTCCAATCCCTCCTCCTCCCAGGGAGGTTACTGCCACACTCCTTTTGGAAGAGAGACAGTGGCTCCAATTAGGTTGTTTGTCCTGAGGGCAGGGTATAAGTGCCACTTCTAGCCATAGGCAGGAGAAACTTTTTGCCACCTTCCTTTTCTTTCTAGCACCCTTCTATATGACCCAGAACAACCCCCTGTTCTATATATATCTAGAGGTGCTGGCAGGGAGGAAGAAGTCTATTCTCCTCTTAGTCAGATACTATTTGCCTGGTTTTACCCTCGACTGATTTCTCAGGGATGGGGTAGGGGGGCCCTTCCAAGTAGCTGGGAGGATCAATAACTCAGCTGTATCCTGGTCTGCTGTACCCTTAAGCAGGTCACCAAGGAAGCCCTAGACTCCCTCTCAGTTGTTTCAGTAAGAGCTAAGCTTTATCTGTCTACCCCATTGGCCATATTCCCATAATCCTCTAATTTCTTCTTCATATTCTTCATTATGTGTGTATAGAAGCACTACTGATTTGTGGGTGTCCTTTATCATGTTGAAGAAGTTTCCTTTAATTCCTAGTTTTCTAAGTGTTTTTATCAAGAAACGGTGCTGGATTTTGTCAAATTCCTTTGCTGTATCATTTGGGATGATCATGTGTTATTTTTCTTCATTTGTTCTGTTAATATGGTGTATTCCACTAATGGATTTTCTTATGGTGTACCACTCTTACATACTTGGAGAAAATGTTATTTGATCATGGTATATGTTTTTTTTTAATGTGCTTTTGGATTCAGATTGCTGGTATTTTATTGAGAATTTTTCCATCTATATTAATGAGATATTGGTCTGTAGTTTTCTTTTCCTATGTTATCTTTATCTGGCTATGATATAAGGGTGATGTTGGCCTCATAGAATGTGTTAGGGAGTGTTCCCTCTTCTTCAATTTTTTGGAAGCTTATGAGCAAGATTGGTTTTAATTCTTCTTGGGATGTTAGGTAATATTCCCCTGTGAAGTCATCTAGTCCTGGGCTTTCATTGGGGATGTTGTGATTACTGATTCAATCTCTTTATTAATTATCAGTTTATTGATATCTTCTATTTCTTCTTGAGTCAGTGTAAGAAGTTTGTGTGTTTCTAGGAATTGATCTATTCCATCTAGGTTATCTAATTTGTTGGCATATATTTGGTCATAGTATCCCCTTATAGTCCTTTTTATTTCTTTGGAGTCTGTAGTAACATCCCACTTTTAATTTCTGATTTCAGTTATTTGTATATTCTTTCTCCTTTTTTAGTCAGTTTAACTAAAGTTTTGTCAATTTTATTGATCTTTTTAAAGAATCAAGTTTTGGCTTTGTGGAATTTCTCTATTTTTTTCTCTATTTAATTTATCTCCACTCTGTTTTTTCCTTCCTTCTGCTCAAAGTCTTTGCAAACTAGCTTTGCCTTGGCTGGCACTCTCTTTCAGAGTTACCATCATATCCAAAAGGTCAGTCCAGGTGAAAGCAAAGTGCAAGCTCCTCCCTGTCTTTTCAATGCCTGTGTCTTGTCCTTGGCTTTGTTTTCTAGTGGTCTTAGGAGTTCCCATGTGTACAGTAAAGCCACTTCTCCTCCCTAGGAAACAGACCTTCTCCCTCTCCTGGGTGCTGAGGACTTAAAGCAGGTACGCCTTTGCCCCTGCTCCCCCAACTAAATTATTTTTTACACTACTTTAGCTGTCTCAAGCTGCTTTTTGCCTGGAAGGCAAATCTGTTTGGGGGCAAGATGGAAAGGAGTCTCCTAGGTTTGTCATTCCCAGCCAGAAGAAGGCCAGTTACCGACAAGGGAATGCTGACCTGTTCCACACTGATGTGGGGAGAGGGAGAAGGTGGACCCAGCAAGGGCACCAGGAACTTTTCTTATAGCTCTTTGAAGCTGCATTTTCTTGATTTGGCACTTGCCAGTAAATGCCACCCTTTAACACCTTTCCATAGTTTTAAGGAATGGTGTTCTCTTTAAGACTTTTCTGCCACTTTTCCCTGAGATGGTTTGGAACGATGGTCACCCTCAGAGCCAGTTCCCAGAGATCTGAAGTAGTTGATGAAAAGCAGTGATCAGCTATCCGAGCACACCCCAACCCCCTCTAAGATCTTGGGGAACTAGGTCTTTATATTCCATCATGGCATGAGCAAGCTGCATTGGGAGTTCAGATTGAGCACCTCACTGTTGCCTGCTGTGAGGCTGGAGTATGAGCAATGCTAGCCACTGCACAGAAAGTAAAATGCACTGGTATTGACAGGAATTTACCAGCCTTTTCCGCTAGCTTTACCCTGGATATTGCACAGTGTTCTGTTAGACTCTGGAGTTTCTAAATAAGTTTATTCAGACAATTCCTGCCTGTTTAATAGTGTTTCTGGTGGAAGTACTGATTTCTGGAGTGTCCTACTCCACCAGCTTCTCACCTTTTTTCATATAAAATAACACATTCACAATTTCTGGGGATGAGGATATGGACTTGGGGAAGGGGAGTTATTCTGTCAACCTCAAGTACTATAGATTTTATATACTGTCCTTACAAACTTCCAGATGAATCTATTTAGTTCAGCCATGCTCTTCACAGTTAATTATAGTGTATTACCAATTTAAAAATAAAATATATAAGGCGTTTCAAGCTACTCTTTCAGAGAAATATTTTTAAATGGTTAAATGTTGTAGAGGCCTAAGTAAGATGACTTAGAGCATATAATATATAATGTAGCTATTTTGAATTAAACTATACTAATTGCTTACTAATTACCTGATTTTAATATGAAGATTAGAATATTAATAGATATAATTTAACATAAATTGATTTGTAAATAAAGAATATGTAACAGAACATGGATGATTGGCATTTTTTGGGGGGGATTCTTTTTACTCCCTGGGGTTTATTAATGTCATTTTGATTTGATGGTAGAGGATAGTAGGATTGAAAGCAAAGTAGCGAATAACAGGAGTTGGTAAGTGTAAAATGTGGGATAAAATTTTTTCTAGTTTTCTATATTATGAGAGAGGGGGCAAAAGCATCTTTAGAAAGTAAGTAAAAATAAATATTTGCATACATGTTTAATTTTCTGTGATTTATTGTGTTTAAGAAATAAGTTTTATATTAAATAGGGCACAGGGAATTGTTAAGTGGCTACATAAAGAGGAAGTGCCTAAAGTATAGTTAACTATTTTAATGAAAAATAATTATGAATTTGAGCTGCCCACTGGCTGCAGCAGAGGAGGTTCTTTCTGTTATATGATTAGGAAGTTTTTGGGCTTTGATATAAGTGAATATGGGTCCTCAGTGAGCATACCCATAAGACATGCCTTTTAATGTATTCTCTACAAGCTCCAGTTGTTTGGTGGTTTTTTTGTTTGTTTGTGGGCTTGTGAGTGTATGTGTATGTATTTTTTGAGGCACAGCATACAGCTCTCTAATTTTGCTAAAAGCCAATGGTTGTGAATAAAGGAAAATAAGGATATTAAAATATGCAACCCTTTATTTTAAATGAAGGGTTATCAGGAAACATTTGAAGATGTTTTGTATAATGCTAAAATAATTTGAATGTGCTATGCAAGTTCCCAACTGTCTTTGTTTGCCAGAGCTGCTATGAAAAATACCAATCAGTGGGTTGGCTTAAACAATAAGCTTTTATTGTCCCATGGTTTTGAATGCCAGAAGCCCAAAATTAAGCTCTTGACAAGGCCATTCTTTGTCCAAATTCTATCACATTCTGGTATAGGCTTGCCACAATACTTGGCATTCTTTGGCTTAAATCTCTGCCTCATGGTGATCACTGTCTCCTGTGTCTTCTCTTCTGGTTTCTCCTGACTCCTGGCTTCTTCTTGTACTTTCCTCTGGCTGACTGTGTCTGAATTTCCTCTCTTTAAAAGGCCTCCAGTAATATCGATTACGACATACCCTGACTGAATTTGGCCACACTTTACTAATACAAACATCTTCAAAAAGTCCTATTTATAAATGGGTTCATACCCACAGGAGATTAAGATTAAGAACATGTCTTCTGTAGGGTCTGATTCAATCCCTAGCACCATCTTTAAGAAAACTCTTTTGGGATTCCATTTTCCCCTCCAGATTCTTCCTGTTCTTTCCTCTCCTTTCTATACTGACATAGGTCAAGTAGTGAAGCTCATTCTGGCTACATTATCTCCCATTCATTCACTCCTCTACTTAAAGCTAAAAGCCTTGAAACAAGTATGTCAAAGTAAAAAATCCCTTTGTGGATTAATCCAATGGACTTTCAGTTATTACTTTTACTGAGCTCCATAGTAGTAGTCAACATGCTTTACCAGTCTTCATTTTTTCAATTATTTTTTTGGCATCATTTATACCATACTTAAATTTTTTACTAAAACTCAGGTTGGTGTTCATCAGTGCCCTTCAATGGTCTCCCTTTTTCTGTCTAACTTTGCACCATTTAGTGCACTACATTCATCCTTTTGAGGTCTCTTCCACTCTTAGTTTCAAATATCGACAATATATCGTCGATAGTCAAATTTACATCTCTATCTCAAACATCTGTTATCTCATGTATATGCAATTGCATAATTGCCATCCTACACATATCTTTTTTTTTATATTTTATTTTTAAAGACGCTTTAGATTCCGTAATTGATGTATCAAAAATATAGGGAGATTCCCATATATCCCAATTCCCTCCTCCTCCCACACTTTTCCCCATTAGCAACATCTTTCATTAGTGTGGTACGTTTGTTACAATTGATGAACACATATCAAAGCATTGCTACTAACCATGGTCAATAGTTTACATTATAGTTAACACTTTGCATGGCACATTTTTGTAGATTTTGACAAAATGCATAATAGCTTGTATCCATCGTTGTGATGTCATTCAGAACAATTTCAATGTCCCCAAAATGCCTCATGTTACACCTATTCTTCCCTCTTCCTCCTGACAGAATCTCTGGTAACCACTGCCTTTATATCATTGTTAAAGGTCTTCCATTGCTAGAGTAATAATAAGTCTACTTTAGTCCATATTTGCATCCCCCCTTTATGTTTGTTCATTCCTCAATCTTGAGGAATTTAGGATGGTAATGCCCACTTGTTTCTGATTGAGAGGGGGCTTAGATCCCATGAGGCAGATGTATGGAACTATCTTGCTTGAAGTTGTAGATACTCTCTGTTATTTTGGGATGGAAATTGTCCATCATCTTCCTTTTATTAGTTGTCCTGGGTGAGTCTGATGAACTAGAGAGTAGGTGTTGCAACACTGTGAGATTCAGCCATATGAACAGACCAAAGATTTAAGTCTCTGGTACATATATTTAATGAGTATAGTTCTAATTATAGGTTCAAATAAAAGGGGCAGAAGAGCCATACCTACACATGTATCTTACACTTATCCCCAAACTTGGTTCTCGTCCCATGTCCCTATCTCAGTCAGAAGCTAAATCCTAACTCACACAGCCAACTAATAATCAAATCCTGCCGATTCTGCTTCATAAAAATTTGTCCAAAATCTACCTTCTTCCTTCTATTGCCACGTGTAGAACCCTAATGCAAGCCACTGTCATGTCTATCAGACTGCCTTAAAATTATTGTGCTCTCCTCTCTCTCTAATCAGTTTTCCACTCAGTAACTATAGTAATCTCTTAAAGCAGCAAGTATGGTCTACAGGTTACTCTATTGTGTGGGCTCTGCCTAAAACTCCAGAATTAGGATCAACTTTTTCTCTACCTTCCAGCCAACACCCTTATCCCATCCTCATTTATTACTCTCCAGCCACATTAATCTTCTTTCTGTTTCTTTAATACTACAAAACCCATCCCTATCTCAGGGAATTTGCACTTCCCATTCTATTCCAGGAACATTCTGATTGCCTACCATTTTTTTCTGGCCCTGCACACTGTGCTAGGCATACCCTTATACTCATATGTTACCTTTATGTGTATATGTCCTAATTTACATTATCTGATTATTTCATGGCTAATGACTCAGTCTGTTTTTCCACTACTCTACCTAAGTACCCAAAATTTTCCTTTGCACCCACTAAGTTCATAAAAAATACTTCCTTGATACATAAATATTTAAATATGAATGACAATTCTTTATCAGTAGAAGCTGAAGAAGGTTAGTTACAGAGATAACCAGATGAAAAAGATTTCAAACTGCCTTAGTCATTGCACAGTATTTTCCTATATCGATACTGCCAAGACCATGCCTCCTGGTGACATTATAAAATAAATCATTGAATACTGATAGATAAAATTTAAAGTAACACATTGAAAATCTGTGAAATAATTAATGGTATCAATAAACCAAAAATAAAATGCTAAAATGTAAATTGTAATATAAAACATTAGAAGAAATAATAAATAAAAATAGAGTTGGAAGTAAATAAATATAGAAGAAATAAAAATTGATAACGTAAGCACCAAATCATAAAATTGAGAGAATAGAATGCAAAAGTACAAAGTAAAAATTTGAAATTAGAAAAAGATATTCAAGGAAAGAAAAATTAAACAAAGATAACATTAACATCAAGATTTATTGAAGAATTTTTTAAGTGGTTGTATTAAAAATAAATAAAAATAAATAGGTTAAAATAAATAAATAGGTTAAAAAATAAATAGGTTAAAAGAAATAAAAGTTTAGTATATGGGAACTCTGTATTTTATACATGATTTTTCTGTAAACCTATGACTTCAATAATAATCCTAAAAAAAGATAAAAGGTGATTGAAAATTTAAAGGAGCATTAAATGAATATATATATATATATTTAGTGTTTAGAAATATATATATATATATTTAGTGTTTAGAAAATGGTTGTGTAAGTTAAAATTCAAAAGAAAACTTATAAATCACTATAAAATATGCTATAATAATAAATAAACAACTGTGTTTATTTTGCAAATGGATTCTTAACCAGGAAGAAAAGAAAACATAACTGAAAGCAGACAAATTATGAGAGTCTTCTGAAGTAGAATCATTTTCCAGAGCATAAAGTGTGAGACAAGTTCAGCAAAGTAGAGAATGGAAGGCACTGGAAAGGGCATAAGCCATTTACCTCTTTTACTTCATCTCACAAATGGCAGTTCATACTGCTGTCATTTTCAGGTTCACCAATAAACACAGCTGTGGTGGTCCACTGAAAAAGTTTAGTAACATTTTGAACAGAGCACATTCTTAATGAGAATTAGTCCATCGAGCAAAGTGAGGATGGAGTTTCTATCTGATCCAATTGTCCTTATAACTCATATCCATAGACAAATTTAACCCTCCAATCACTGACTTACTGACTTTAAAATAAGTGGACTATAATAATATTCCATCAGGAAACTTATGTTGACAAATAAAATAAAGGAAATACAGAAAATATTATCTGGTGTTAAGACTTCTTTGGTATCAATTCTCTCAAGAAATACACCTAGATGCCGAGGTGGGGAGACTACTTTCAACCTGTAAGAGCAAAATATTATTTAAACTGTACATTAATCCAAAACTATTTCCTACTTATTTTCCAAGTACAGGGCAGGCATGCAATTAAAAATCCCTCCTTTCACAGAGCCTACGGTTTCACACATTAAACAGGGAATAGGTATATGACAGGAAAACTGTGTTATCAGCGAAGTGTAGCACACTAGAGGTATGTAGTGCAGGTGGACTCAATTTGCTTTAAGGGTCTATTTATCCTTATTGACAAAGTGTCTTTTAATCTGAAGTTGAAGCACAGGGCAAATTCACTGACAGACTTGCTGAAGGTAGGGAAAGGGGAGTACCTCAAACAGAAGAAACATCTTATGGTAGTGGTTTTGAAACTTTTAAAAGCATCACAAACATTTGGAGGGCTTGTTAAAATGCAAACTGCTGGGCAACACCCACAAAGTCCCTGATTTAGCAGATGGGGGAGGGGGAGCCTTGAAATTTGCATCTCTAACAATTTCAGAAGTAACATTGATGTTGTCTTTCCAGGGCCCTACTTTGAGGATCATTGCTTCATGGTATAATTTTTAGATGAAAGTGAAGCTATCAAGTGAAGAATGGAAAGCAAGTCAGCATTCTTATAAGGTAGAAAGAGGGTGGGTAGAACTCAAGGTATGGTTGAGAGGTAGACTTGACTACACGAATGAACATCTCGAACTATTGTGAAAGGACCCTGTCTAAGGGCAATGGAAAACCATGAAAAGAATTTGTGCATGGAGGAACAATTTGATTTTCATTTAATTCAGTCCTTTTTGCTGTAGTTAGAGAGTGTTGTGTAACGAGTGAATGTAAGGAGGGAAACTAGTATAGAAGGAATAGAATGGCCTGGCCAGGAGGAAAGATAAGCATAAGAGGGGCTGAGACTAGCAAGAGGATGGGTGTTGTGATGAGTCAAGGTGCCTGAGTGAATAAAAAGAAGCACACAGATCAGAAGGGGCCTGGAATATTGCTCGAAGTTAAACAAACAAGAAATAAGCAAACAAAAAAAGGGGACTGGATGATTTCAAAACATTGAATGTAGGTGCACTGAGTTAAAAAGAAGTAATTACGTCAACATCTCTTGGATCTTTTGGGTAAGGAAGTACAAAGGAAGGAGAGATTTCTGACTCCAATAAAAGGAAGAGCATGAAAATCTTCCTATAAGTAAATTAAGACTCTGAATAAAACACAGCTTTTAAAAATATGGCTAGTTCCAACACAGAAAGCAAATTCATGAGGGCTGTAAGGAAAGAGGACGCTGGCACTCAGAAGACAGGGGGGTGTCAGCCGGTCAGCTGGACCCTAAAAACGACCAGAGGCTTGGAAAAGGGGAACATGTATCTCAGTCCATACACTGGAAGAAACTGAAACTCATGAACAGGATAACAGCCCTCATCGCTGCAGTGTTTCATTCTCAGTGAGAAGATGATCAAATAAACAAAGAAACAAATAAACAAAAAAACTGCCCATAGGATGGTATGACAAGAAAGGCTATTTCTCTCAAGACTTGGGGGTTGGAAGTAGGGATAGTTCCCAAAAGAAATCGAAACCTCAAGTTTGGTACTTTGATTTATATTTCTTTGATTTTATATTAGTGGTGAGCTGCATGAATATGAAGACAGTAAATAAATATAACAATTGTTCTAAGCCAGTGACCCCTAAAGCATGAGAAAATGCAAACTCAAGACCAATTTGGAGGTATACTTCAAACACCTAGATTGCTCATAGTAGAAATAAATAATTAAGCAAAGGAAGAAAGAAGTCAAGCCGAATAGAAGAAATTCTCTGCCACGTGGAAGAAGAACAAATATAACAATTAGAAGAGGTAGCACTCACAAAATATGAGACAACTGGAAAACTGAGAGTCTATAGTATTTGTACACTTAAAAGGAAGGCATGAGATGACAGAAAGTATGAAAACATGCAAAGGAGCAATACACACTAAAAATCATAGAATGAATTTGAAAAAAGGATCAAATATAACTTGTAGAAAAAATGAATATAATTATTTGAAATAAAAATTTTAATGACTGGAGTAACAGCAAATTAGACATTGTTAGAGAGAATTAGTGAATTAAATGACAGATTTGAGGAAAGTACCTAGTACAGTACAAATCATTAAAGAAAATTTGACAATATGAAATAGTACTTAAAAGATAAGCACATAAATTAAGAAACTCCTATCTATAGATACTTTGAATTCCAGGAGTATAGAATAAAATCCAGTGGAGAGAGGCAATTTTAAAGACTAAAAGAATTGACAAAAAGACAAGAAACTTCATTTGAAAAACTACAATAGATTTCAATCAGGATAAATAAAAATAAAATAAAATATACCTAAGTACATTACATTGAAGCATTGGAATTCTAAGGGCAAAGAGAAACTCTCAGAAGGCCCAAGAGAACTCTTCTCTTAATCATTAAGCTGTATGCCATATAAAAGTCTCAGACTAAATTTTTAAATACATCTAATATATTTAAATACACCTAAAAGGATTTTAAAAAGTATACTCAGCAAATAACAATGAAAAAAAGAGGGCATAGAAATATTAATATACAAAATAGAACTCAGTAAATAAACAGGGATAAAGAAGGTTGACTTGTAATGATTTTTTAAATACCACAAGTATATATATAAAGATTTAATATCCTAAATCTGTGGCAATATCATAAGATCAAAATATTTAAAGCAAAACCCGACAAAATTACCAAAAAGTAAAAACCCAACCAATGCACAAAAATAATTAGAAATTTTAATTTCCCAATTTATAACAACCTTTTCTAAAAATGTCATGAAACAAATTATCCAAAAAATATAGTCAAAAATTTTAAGGAAGTGAACAGAACCATTAACAAGCTTCATTTGAGAGGGAGAGGGAATTTCATCTCAAATTAGAGCATATATATAATTTTGAAGTGTACATAGATTATTTCCAATTGCCAATATAGGACACAGCACAAGTCTCAATTAATGCAAAGGCAATATCATGTACAAGGTTAAGAGAAAATTTCCCAACGTGTCATACTTTGGAAAATAAAACACACAAATATTTTAATAAGTATTGGGTTAAGGATGAAATAACAGAAAGTAGAAAAGATTTATTACTGATTAACAACTAAAATATTATATATCAAAACTTGGGGTATATACTTATAGCAGTACTTTGAAGGAAATTTGAAGTTTTAAAATACATTCATTTGAAAAGAAGTTTGAGAATTGTGAGATGAATATTTAATTCAGGGAGTTAGAACATAAGAGTAACCGCAAGAAATACTGAAGTAAAGAAATAACAAATATAAGATGCAGCAATTAATGAAATAGAAAACAAAGAGTCTAAAGAAAAGATTTTAAAAATCTGGTTCTTTAAAGATTTAAATACAATAGTGAATGGATGAATCAAGGAAATATTTTTAAAAGTACACAAACATTTGAAATTACAATGTGTAGAACAAATTCAATGGCTTTTAAAATAGTAATATAAATAACTTAAGCCTAAATAAGACATTTTTTCAAAAGTAAAAATTAGTAAAACTGACTTAAAATGAAATATAAGCCTTTATAAGCCATTTGTGAAATTAAAGCAGTAGTTTAAAATCTCTCACCCCACCCCCAAACACACACAAAAGAACACCAGGTCCAGGCAGTTTTATAACCAAGTTCATAAAATCATAAAAGAAAGTATAATCTCTAAATTATATAAACTGTTCCAGAGGAATGAAAAATGAAAGACGTTTCCAAACTCATTTTATGACGCTACTATAACTGTGATGGGAGAATCAGGCAAGAATAAAATGAGAAAGGAAATTTTTAGGCAAGTCACAGTTATGGAATTAAATGCAAAAATAAATAAGTATAATATCAGTATCCCAACACTTTCACCAAAATTATGAAAGCCATAACTATTTTTTTTAACCTACTAGATTAATTCTAGAATTATCATCATCATATTATTCATATTAGATAAACTATACAAGAAATTACTGATACCATATTTACAGATTAAAGGAGAAAAGGTAATATGTTAATTTCAACAGATGTTGAAAAAGCATTTGAGAAAATCAACATCCAATAAATGAATCTAAGTACTCTATGCAGAAATTAAGGACAGAATAGAACTTCCTTCATTTGATAAAGATAAGTATCAAAAAAAATCATAATAATATCTAATGGTGAATTTTTCAAAGAATTCCCGTTAAATTATGATGATACCATCAAATTCTGTTACATTCCTAGGGTGCA
>JAQZBX010055676.1:0-18362 GCA_029593785.1 Cabassous unicinctus | reverse complement strand
CAGACCTCAAATTAATGGCTGAAAACTCACAGCCAGAAAATGAAAAAGAAGATTCAGAGCCACCTTACTCCTGTGCACAATGAATACTACAAGCAATTAAAATGTCTTCTGATAAACAGCTCAACCTAAATGGAATTTATACACACATCACTACAAATTAGCCCTACTACAAGACTGCAGACTCTTAGGCCCAGAGCTCTCATATTGCCCTCCTTCACCTCCCTACCCCCTCTTCCTGTAGCTGTGAATCCCTAATTGGCATGAAACAAGAATTCTAGTCTCCACTCCTTCCCTAAGCATTGCTGTCGATAGGAAAGTAGCAACCCACATCAGAGGGATGATAACACCTAATATGCAGATGGAACTACAAAGACAACATGATTTTTCATGACCTGACCCTAAAACTACAAAGCTAGCATAAATCATCACAACCTAGCCCTTTGTAGTCTACCCCAGAAATGCTTTGTAGTCTAACCCAGAACGAGTTATAAAAACTCTCTTCCTGGACAACCAGCAATATGGCAGCAGAGTAAAGAGCTCCAGAATAAGCTCTTGCTACCAGGCAGTTGGTGATCACCCAAAGCTATCTAGAGCACTTGTTTTGGGACTCCAAGAGACCAGAAGTGCATCCTGAAACAACTTTGAAAGAATGGAAGGAGGAGACTGCCCATATGCAGAAAAGATTCATAAGTAGAGCACTCCACACCATGGAGGCCAGTACCAATCCTCCACTGGAGACACAAGCTGCCTCAGGAGCTGTTCCATGGCTGGAATTGAAAGCTCCACTTCCCAAAATGGTGGAGGAAGACATGGTTGGGCACCAACTTCAGTTACTGATTAGTAAATAAGATGGGCTAAAGTTATAATCCTAAGAACGGCTAAAGTTTGAACCTGTCCAAGTCAGAAAGACACTGGTGACAGCCATCTTAACTCTGCACCTGACATGAGGGGAAGTGGGGCTGACTGAAAATCAAGAGCTGGTAGGGACTGGCTTTTTTTCCTCTAGAAAAGATTACCGCTTTAGCTTAAGGCCAAGGACCACCTCGGGCAAGGAGGAAGCTGGGGGGAACTGCACTAGCCTCTCTGGGAAATTACTGGCCATGCCATGGAGGCCAGTGATAATTCTAATTTAGCAGCACAAGCACCCCAGGACCTATTCTGTGGCAGGAATTGAAAGCTCCATTTCCAAAAAATAGGGGAGGAAGAGAATGTTGACCACCGATTTCAGCTACTGATTAGTAAATTCAGCTGGATAAAGTATAACCCTAAGAACAGCTAAAGTTTGAGCCTGTCCAAGTCAGAAGGAGGCCGGTAGCTGCCATTTTGATTCCATCCTCAGCATGAGGGGAAGCCAGGCTGACAAAAATCACAGTGATGGTAGAGACCAGTTTAGCTGGTCTGAATAATTGGAAGTCTACTGGGGCAACTATGAACATCTTGGACCTGCATTGCATGGATTAATGCCCACACCTGCAGCTCCATCTCTGCCTCAGGCAGGGGAGAAAAGGGCATGAAGCTTCATCAGTTTCTCTGGGCAACTACAGTCTAGTCCTGCATGAGTTGGATTATTCAACATAGCTGTGGCTCTGTCCCTATCCCTGGCAAAGGAGAAAGTTGGGAGAAGCTTCATTGGTCCTTGGGGAAATGAGGGTAGCTTGAGCCTCCACAGCTTATAGCACCAACTGCATCCTTGGCTCCTACTACACAAACAGCTAGGGATAAGGGCAGAAAGCCATAAATTAAAGAAAAATACTACACCCAGAATAAATACTATAGTAAACCAGATGCCACGACACCAACAAAAAATTACAATCCACACCAAGAAACCGGAAGATATGACCCACTTAAAGGAACAAGATAAGCCTCCAGATGACATAAAGGATTTAAGACAACTAATCCTAGATGTTCAAACAAATCTCCTTAATAAATGCAAAGTGATGGCTAAAGAAATTAAGGATATTAAGAAGACATTGGGTGGGCACAAAGAAGAATTTGAAATATACACAGAAAAATAGCAGATCTTATGAGAATGAAAGGTGCAATAAATGAAATGAAAAGTACACTGGAATCATGTAACAGCAGATTTGAACAGGCAGAAGAAAGGATTAGTGAGCTTGAAGAAATTGCCTGTGAAAGTGAACATACAAAAGAACAGATGAAGAAAAGATTGGAAAAATTTGAACAAGGTCTCAGGGAAATAATGGACAGCAAGAAATGTGCAAACATACATGTCATGGGTGTCCCAGAAGAAGAGAAGGGAAAAGGAGAAGAAGGAATATTTGAAAAAATAATCATAGAAAATTTCCCAACCCTACTGAAGGACATATATATCCATGTCCAAGAAGCACGATATACTCCTATACAAAAAAATCCTAATAGAACAACTCCTAGGCACATACTAATCAAAATGTCAAATGGCAAAGACAAAGAGAGAATTCTGACAGCAGCAAGAGAAAAGCAATGCATAATGTATAAGAGATATCCAATAAGATTAAGTGCTAAGCTCTCACCAGAAACCAGGAAGGCAAGAAGACAGTGGTATGATATATTTAAGATACTGCAAGAGAAAAACTTCCACCCAAAAATCTTATATCCAGCAAGATTGTCTTTCAAAAATGAGAGCAAGTTTAGAATATTCACAGATAAACAGAAACTGAGAGAAATTGTAACCAAGAGACCTGCTTTACAGGAAATACTAAATGGTGTGTTACAGCCTGAAAAGTAATGACAGGAGAGAGAGGTCTCGAAGATAATCTAGAAATGAAGATTATATCAATAAAACTAACTAAAAGCCTCAAAAGAGTGGTGAAAATCAAATATGACAGATAAAACCCAAATATTCAGGCATAAACTTAACCAATGATTTAAAGTACTTGCATTCAGAAAACTAAAAGTCATTGTTAAAAGAAATTAAAAAAAAACAAACACTAAATAATTGGAAGAATATTCCATGCTCATGGATTGAAAGACTAAGTATCATTAAGATTTCAATTCTACTCAAATTGATATACAGATTCAATGCAATCCTGCTTTAAAAAAAAAAATTCCACCAGCATTTTTTAAGAAAATGGAAAACATGATTATCAAATTTATTTGGAAAGGTAAGGGGTCCTGAATAGCCAGAAACATCTTAAAAAAGAAAATCAAATTTGGAAGACTCTCATTTCCAGACTCTAAGTCATATTACCTAGCCACAGTGATAAAAACAGCATGGTACTGACATAAAGACAGACACATAGATCAACAGAACTGAACTGATGGTTAAAAACAGACCCTCATATCTATGGTCAAGTGATTTTTGACTAGCCTGTCAAACCCACCCAGCTCAGACAGAACAGTCCATTCAACAAATGGTGCTGAGGAAAATTGGATATCCAAAGCAAAAGAAGGAAAGAGGACCCTTATCTCACACCCTATGAAAAAATTAACTCAAAATGAATCAAATACCTAAATAAAAAAGCAAGAACCATAAAGCTTATAGAAGAAAATGTAGGAAAATATCTTCAATATCTGGTGATAGGTGGTAGATTCTTAAAGGAGATAAGAGGAGGAATGAGATGAACCACTGACATTTAATGTATGTAGAAGATTTAATTAGCTTTACTGTAAAAGTGTGGAAATGTACAGAGTTGATGGTAACACATTATAGCGAGTAACAGTTGGTTTATAAATGGGGATGTAAGTGCCAATTGACAGAAAGCTAGAGAATAATCTAGGGACTGAATAGCACAGTAAACCCAGAGGAGGATGAGAATAGTGGTTGATGGTACAGATGCAGGAGTGTCCTTTGTGAGCTAGAGCACATTTACATCGGTATTGCAGGGTGATAGGAATGTACAGAAGCATGGGAAAAATACAACTGGAGTGACCTATCGAGTGTGGTTGACAGTAATAATGTAATATTCTTTCATCTATGTCAAAGATATACTGTGTTGATAATGGCGGAGTATGGAAAACGTGTGTCAAATGTATGCTGTGGACCTGGTAATAATCGGATGATATGATCTCATAATCTGTAACAAATATTCCACCAGGGTGTGGTGTGTTGATAGAGGGGTGTTGTTTGAGAATTCTGCACATGTGCATGATTGTTTTGTAAGTTTGCAAGTTCTGTCATAAAAATATATTTAAAGAATAATGATAAGGTGTGTTGGGGGAAAAATACACCAAATGTAAAATAAGGACTATAATTAGTAGTAAGATTTTGACAATATTCTTTCATAATTAGTAACAAATGTCTCATGACAATGCAAGGTGTTGGTGGAGGGCTGATGTATGGGACCCCTGGGTGATGTTATGAATGTTTGCTTTTTAAGTTTAAAATTTTTGCTATATACTTATTGTTTTTATATGTTCATTTACAAATGATATAAAAAATAATGATAGGGTGGATTGGGGGGAAATACTTTGGTTAGTAGTAATATTTTGAGGATGCTCTTTAATCATTAGTTAAAAATGTTTCACAACACTGCAAGGTATTGGTGGTAGGGTGAGGTATGAGAGCCCTGTATGATATTATGTATGTTTGTTTTGTAAGTTCACAACAACTACTAAAAAAATTATTGTTTATGTATGTTCATGCATGAGTGATATATTTTAATAATTTTTTTTAATTTAAAAAAATTTTTAAAAACTTTCTGCCCCTCTTCCTCAGTGTTTCTGTCCACTCAGACACAACCCACCTGCTAAACCCTTTCTTTCATTAAAGATTTGCTTGAATGGACCTCGGCACCCGGTCAGATATCCAAGATGTTTCCCTTTCTTGGCTTCCCTCTGAACCTAACATTTTTGGTGCCAAAACCTGGGGGTTGAGATCAAGGGAACCCACTTGTGGTCCCTTTCCATCCACACTGGCAATTGTTCAGGCTGATGTCCTCTTCCATTCATTGTTGTCTTCTGTTCAGAAAACTGGGTAAGGATCTTCACACTTTTCCCACATGTCTAGCACCTCTGCTATTCCATTCCATTTCCCAGTGTTTGGGACAACTCTCCCTCAAAAATCCCAGAGATGGGTAGAGGGCTGCCTCAGTCCTAGACCTTCCATTCTGTAGAGTGATTAGACAGAGGGATGCCTCTCTCTGATCCTCTGCTCCATATCTGGCCCAATGAGACACAGGGAGGGACACCTCCTGTCATCTGTTCATGCCTTGGGAGCTTGGTAAAATTTCCTTAATCCAATGGGAACAGCCAATCCACTCCCCCCTAAAAACACCCCCCTGAGTTGCCTATTTTGAAGTCTTAAATACTTCAGTTTTGAATCCAATCTCTGACCAAAAAGGCTCATCTTTTACTGTAACACTGCCTGACTTCATTATCCACTTGATAATAAATCTGGCCAAAAAAGCGGGGGGACTTAGACCCCCAAATTCCTACAGACTTTGATAATTATTGTTGATGCTTGAACAAGTGGAGTGAAATCCCATATATTCAAGCCATTTTTCAGCCCTTTTGGGTGCACAGACACCGCTCCCTCTGTCAGTCCTGTCCCACTTTTCAAATTCTTCTTTACACCCCTTTCCCAAAAAAATCCTTGCTCCCTTCCTGATGCCTTGTTGGAAACATCCTTGGATCTGGTGGATGACTCTATTCCCCTTCTAATGTGTACCCTCCACCTGCTGCTCAGGGACACTCTGACCCTCCCACTTCTCCCCATCATCCAGAAACCACCTCCAGCACCTGACTCCACTTCCAAGTCAAATTCAACAGACCATTCTCCACATCCCTCCCCTCATTGAACTCAGTCCTTCTGACTACATCCTGTACTTCCCCTTTGGGAACTTGCAGATCTCAAAAGCCCCATATGGGTCCATGTTCCCTTCTTCCTCTCTAATCTTTCCCAAATTGAACACTGCCTTGGGTTCTATTCCTCTGATCCATCTCTTTTTATCAAAGAATTTCAATACCTAGCTGTCTTTTATGATTGTTAAGTCCAGGGCTCCTGTCCTGCCCCCTTACTCATTCCCCTTCCCTTCCCACTCTTGCCACAGGTGTGCATTCTGAATTGATATGAAACCAGAGCTCTGGGCTCTGCAAGGTTCCCTCCCTAAACTTTCCCATGGATAGGGAAGTAGCAACCCATGTCTGAGGGATGTGAATGGGACCATAGTGCTGATATGAGTTATCTCACCCTGACCTTAAAACTGCAAAGCTAGCATAAACCATCACAAATGAGCCCCTTTGTAGTTTAGCCACAGGACAAGATATAAAAACTCTCTCCTCATTCTCCTTGCTGCTGCTGTCTACTTCAGGCAGAGCCCACCTGCTTTAGGTCATTAAAGGCTTTGTTTATATGGATTCTGACTCCCAGTCTGATTTCTAAAGTGCCTCCCTTCCTTGGCTTCCCTCTGAACCTTACATTTTGGTGTTGAAACCCAGGAGCCAAGATCAAGGGAGCCCACTTCTCTGTTCCCTTTTCCAGGCCCTCTGGCAGGATTTTTCAGGCTGATACCCTCCTCCATTCTCAGTTGTCCAGGACAACTCTCACAGAAAACTGGGTAAGGAGCTTCACATTTCCCCCACATGTCTGGCACCCTCTTCTCTTCTGTTCTTACTTGTCCAGGGCAACTTGCTCTATGGAAAACCCTGGCACTGTGTAGAGGTCTGCCTCAGGGTCCAGGGCCCTCTGATCAATGGATCAACTAGATTGAGGGATGCCTCCAGTTATCCTCTGCTCTGTATCTGATCTGATGAAACTCAGGGTGGCATGTCCCCTGTGATCCATTGGTGTCTTGGAAACTTGGTGAAATCTCCTTAAACCCATGAGCAACAGCCAATCTATCCCCCTTAAAACAACCCCCTGGGGTGCCTCTTCAGAAGTCTTAAAGAGCTCATTCTTAAATCTGATCTCCTTATAAAAAGACCCATCTTTTACTGTAACACTGCCTGGCCTCATTAACCACTCAGCAATAAACCTATCTGCCCAAACAATGGGACCTCAGACACCCAAATTCTTACAAACCTCAATAATTATTGTCAATGTTTAAACAAGTGGAGTGAAATCCCATATGTCCAAGCCTATTTTAAGCTGTGCAGGTGCCCCTCCTTCTGTCAGTTCTGTCCTACTTTTCAAATTCTCCTTCTTCAGTCTCCTTTCCCAAAACATCCTCATTCTTCTCCTAAATACCTCATCAAAAACACCTTCCAATCTGGTAAACAACTTTATCCCTCCTCCCTATGTGCCCACTCCACCTGCTGCTCCAGGTACCTCTGCTCCTCCCACTTTTCTCCCTCATCCAAAATCTGCCCTGGCCCCTAATTCACTGCCAGGTTAAATTCACTAAACACTGTACATGTCTGCACTCCCTTTTCCCTCTCTGATCTCTCTCAAATCAAGCACCATCTTAATTCCCATTCTTCTGATCCTTCTAATTTTATTTAAAAAATTTCAATAGAGGGAAACAGATGTGGCTCAAGTGATGGTGGAGTTCCCATCTACCATATAGGAGGTTCAGGGTTCAATTCCCAGGGTCTTCTGTGAAAGGCAACCTGGCCCATGTGGTGAACTGGCCTGAGTCAAGAGCTGGCCTACACAGAGTGCAGGCCCATGTTGAATGCTGGTCCACGCAGAGTGCTGGTCTGCACAGGAGAACTGGACCATGCAGGAGTGCTGGCTTTTACAGGAGTGCTGGCCCATGCAGAGTGCTGGCACAGCAAGATGATGCAACAAAAAAAGACACAGAAGAGAGACAATAAGAGACATGGCAGACCAGGGACCTGAGGTGGCACAAGAGATTGAGTGTCTCTCTCCCACTCCAGAAGGTCCCAGGATTGGTTCCCAGTGCCACCTAAAGAGAAGGCAAGCAGACACAGAAGAACCACAGAGAGCAGACAGCCTGTACAAAACAAAGAGGGGGAAGAAATAAATAAAATAAATCTCAATAAAGTAATACATAACTGTTTCTTATAACCTTACTTGGGGAAACTTCTATATCATTCTTTTCATCTGTCTATCCCCAGAAAGAAAAGAATATGTTTGGCTTGCATCCAAGACCCATGCAGATACCCTAAACCAACAAAATGCTGCCAACAGCCCTGTCAGAACCAAGGCAGTCCCCTGGAAATAACCTAGCCATAAATCCTCCACCTTCCAAAATTCTCAGCAACCACTCCACTCCAGGGAAGTGGGAAAGAAACCACCAGGGCCATGCTTCAAATGTAAAAATCCTGCCTACCTGGCCAACCAATGCCCAAACCCACAACCCCCTCTGGGGCCATGCCTGTTGTGCAAACCGGGAATCCACTGGATGTCTGAGTGCTCTAGGCCTCTCAAGGCAGAAGGACACTGGTTACCCAGTCAGATCCAAGCCCTGGCTTCAAACTCCCAGACCTTCTGGAACTGGTAACAGACAATTTATAGTGTCCAGGAAGCATGCAAGCTCCCATGTCTATCTCCAAAGCAGAACCTCAGGTAAATATAATGGTGGCAGGAAAGCCAATTTCATGTCTTATTAATACAGAAACCACTTACTCTGTCCTTCCCAAATCCCCCAAACCCTTAACTCACTCCTTGATCTCTATAGTGGGGATCAATGAAATAGTTTCATAACCGTTTGCAACCCCTCTTTTGCCATATTCACTGAAAAGCCACCTGTTCACCCACTCATTTTAATGCTTCCCCCACTGTCTAATTCCAATCCTTAAAAAAGACTCTTTAACCCACCTCAGAGCACAAATACTCATTCCTTCTCCTCCAAGCCCACACGTCATTGTCCTTCTTTCTCTAACAAACCTATCCCCAACACCCTTCTGCAATCCCTTTTTCCACAAAAATCTGTCAAACAGAATGCTACTTTGACAATATTTTTAAGTTTTTTGTCACATTTTATTTTAATCAGATTTTTTTTCAGTGTTAAAAGAAACTTTCAGTTTTAAATCAATAGCTTACCTCTGAACTTCAAGCCTAAGTGTACTCCTAAAAAGTGATAATCCAAAATATATCTATCTAAACTGCTAAATTAAAGCTTAACTGCATTTGTACTGCTTGAGTATTCCTAATTGGTTGCTGATTACTGATAAAAAATGTTTCCAGGAATGAGCTTGCATTTTACAGGCAACACAAATTCCAGAAAAAATTCTAAAAGCAGTAAAATAAAAAATGTAAAATAATGGAAGGCTTAGAGCCAGCCATACCAAAGAAATAAAAATTATGAATCAAATAAATAAACTTTATGTCTCTGTTGGTTTATCTTAACTCTTTTGTGTTTTTCTGTTTGCTCAATGTCAGTGTATGTTTTGATACCTCCAGATAATATTATTAAATTTATAAACAAATATTCTTAAAAGAACTCTATTCAAATGGCCAAAAAATTAAATAATCACTTATATTAATAAATAACTATTGATGCTAATAAGATAAATTAGCATTATATGTTTTAAATCTGTAAATAATAATTTTAAGTTTTAAGTAATGACATTGGAGCGGCCATGATTTGTGGTTGGTGCTTGTGTTCCATTAGCTGCATGAGTTACTGGATTGTTTAGGCAGGAAATCCTTAAAATTCAGTTCATTCATTAGCAGACACAATGGGGAGGTGGGATTGTAGCCATCTGGTGAATGTCAGCAGCAGGCTTTGTTAATGTTAGCTAGAGCCTTTTGTTCATCTTGGGCTGAGGCAGGGGTTTCATCACCAACACAAAAAAAAATTGTTGGTGTGTCAGCTTGCTTCAGTTAACCTCCATTTCTTCTCTATAATTCCCTGGACAGGATGGAGGCTCTGGCAAATCAAGATGGTTGGTAAAATTGTTTGCCATTCCAATTTCACATTATGTTGTGTTTTGTCTTAAAATAAAATGGCTGGTTTTCATAAAAACAGAATGGAAGTATGTGAGACAAAACTTGTAAAAAGTACTGTAGAAAATAGCATTAAGTAAAGGAATGTGTTCTGGGATAATGATTTTGTCTTAAGATGAAAGAACTATAATCTATGTGGTTATGAATAGTTATAAGGGGTTTGTAAAAGCATTGTTTAAACTGAAATACTTAAATTACAATTTCTAAGAAATCATTATTAAACAGAAACTGAATTGATGATAATAATGAAAGGAACTTCATAACAAGAAAACCTGTCAGAAGCCACTTAAATCTGTATATTAAAGTGGTGGTAGAGAGAAAGTAATCTTAATTCCACTGGGAATCTAAGGTTTTCATAAAATAATGAAAAAAATAATTTTTTCCTGTACTGCTAAAATAAAATGCCTGTTAATTATTGTAATCATAATAATTGTATGTTGTAAGAGCTTTCCTTTGAAACATTTTACAAAATCATTTTGATAACCTATATATGTAGGGTATATAAACTGTGTTTATATTATTTAAAAAACAAGATAGTGATTTTGTCTTAAAATAAAATGAATGATTATTAAGAAAGAGTAAAATGTGGGACAAAACCTGAATGAATACAGAAAGTGCAGAAGGCTCATGGAAAAGGAATTTTTATGGTTAAAGTTGAGTAAAGTTTGAGGGGTCTATCTATAAAGATTTAAAAGCTTTAATATCAGATAGTATAATAATGTAAAACTAAAATTTTGTTCTTTTTCTGTTAATGTGACAAAGTTTCTCAAGCCATTTTTCTGTTTTAGTAAAAACTTATAAAGAGTTTTTCTCCTGAATAATCAGTATAGAAATTTAAAAAGTCTGTTTTATCAAAATATCTTCTTATCATTTCCTTGGTTGTTTAACAGAAACAAGTCATCACTTTAAAAAAAACACACATAAATTTCAAGCCTGACAACTTTTAACATTTTGCTTTCTCAAAATCAAACCCTGAAAAGTATCTTTTTATTTCAAATTATTGCAAAAAAAATTTGTTCTTTCACCTTGGAAAAAAAGTGAAGTAATAAAATAATTGAGTTCATTTAATATGTTATAATTTGAATGGAAAGTGTTTATAGAAAGTGTTATAAAATTAAAAGAGATTCTTTAACCCTCTGTTAATTAAGGTTGTATTTAAAAGTTTCATATGAATACTTAAAAAGTGTATAAAATTCCTGGAAATTTAACAATATTTCTGCATAATATTAAATAAAGGTACAATGTTGATAATAATGGATTTTATTATTTTTTTAAAATGGTATGCATCACAGAAACAACCTCTCTTCCTGGGAATCCAGAGGTGGATGCTTTGTCTCATATTCATCTGATTTGCCCCATTCTTCACTTATAAAAAAGCAGCTCTCTGGCTCCAAAAGAGAAGTGGTCATTGGGTGCCACCAGGGTTGGCACATAACAATAAATCATTGTAAATTAAATAGCACCACTGATGTATGCATCAGTCCCAAATATTGCTAGTTTGCTGCAAAAATTAATATCCAGTTATGTCACTATCACTTTGTTTTAAAACTTGCTAAAGCTTTCTCTAGTATCTCCTTAGTCACGTCAAGCCAACCTACATTCACCTTCATGTGCAAAGGCCAATGGTGGATTTTGTAGTGCTTTCCTGAGGCTGTGTGCATAACCCAATCATCTATCCTGGCCTGGTGGGGAAAATCTGGCTGCATGAAAAACCTGTAAATATAACACTATTTTGTTATATTAATAATATGATGTTAACCAATAATTCTTTTTACAGAATTGAAAGAAACACCAGACACAATGGCATCTTATCTTAAAAGCCTGAAATAAGCGAACAATTAAAACAAACTGCAAAGTCCTTGCTGCTCTGCCAAACTCTTAAGTGTTATTCATGTATGACGTTTTCTCACACCACAAACTCCATGACAATTAATAACCTTTCTGGAGTTGCTAAGATACTAAAAACCCTTCATCCCTCATTTATCTCTGATGTTAAAATCATTGTATGTGTCAATCAGAAAAAAATGTGCATGGAAATCAGAAACACCCCCCACCCCAGCAGGCTGCTTTTAAAATAGTAACACAGGCTCAAACAGTAAGGGGGATAAACTTTAACTAACCCAGTAAATTGAATGTGGCCATCACCAATATTGGCTTTGAGTAAGGATTGTGGCAAAGGAAACATTCTAAATGAGTACCCCTTGGGTTTTAATCACAATTGTAGAAATGGGTCAAATTATAATATAGCCCATTAAAAGGCAACTGTGTGCAGCATACCATGTCCTGTTGCAAGTAAAAGGCTTAACCCATTAATGTCTGGACACCCTGGAAACTGCCATACCTATCCAGGGGAAAACTTCAGATAATAGAAACAAGGCAGAAACAATGAACTGTTGTAAACTGCCCTCTGTGAAGAAGAAATCTGTGAAAAGAAACCTGAAATGCCTGCCAGCAGCAGGTAACTGTCTATCATATCCCTTTCCATTCCTCTAACACCCTTCTTAAGATTGTTAAAGCAGATACCTTCATGAAGATCCATATCATTGGAACCCAAAAAGCAGCAGAATGGCTCCACAAGAAAAATGGACATCATGACTACTTAACCTGTAGCAACACTTCCAGCTGCTTGTTGCCCACAAAAAGCTCATAGACCTCACCCACAAATATTCATCATGCTCACTCTGATAACTGTATGTCAGTTCCCTCCAACTCTTGGAAGGGGCAGGGTATGATTTCACTGGTACAAACACTGCAATGGGACTCTTGTAACCAGCCCACTACTATATGCTGTCTAGAAAATGTAACTGCCTTGTATAAGATACCATCCACCCTACATCCTATAATGAAAAACAAAAATAATTTGTTGTTTCCTGTGCCTCAAACTATACAAATTGGGAAAAATAAAGTCATTTTAGCCATACTATGCAGCCTCACTGGTTGGGAATCTTAAGTTAGTGAGAAAATAAAATCACCCAAAACATTGTTATGAAACCACAGTTAATAATCTAAAGTCTCCTATTCCTGCTAAAGCACTATGTGTATCTATGTAAACTCTTCTCATGCCTAAACTGATATCTACTAATGAAAAGATTGCCTGTATACTGTTAAACCAACATAATCTGCCCCTGTTTGTAAAACAACAAAAAGAAATCTGTAATATGAAATAGTTACCCACAACATTATATAATTTCACTGTCAAGCAGTAATATTCAATGTTGTGCATATATTACCCCTATTATTCTGTTGGCTTTTATATTGTTGTATAACCTACATTCAATATTTCAATGTCCTAATTGCTCAGGTGATATTTCAAAATATTTACATATAGAATGAAAAGTGAAAAAAGCACTGGGGTAGAATATAAGAACATGAAATGCCCACTTCCCTCTCTGTAGAGTATACAGAAAAATACCCTTTCACTAACCTACAGGCAAAAAGGCTGGGAAAGAGAAAGGTATATCAGCAATGGCCCATTCCTCCTCAGCAGAAAAGAAATTAGCAACTATTCTGGAAAACACACATCATCCCCCCCAGTAAACAAAAGATCATCAAACAAGCCAGAAAAACAAATGCACAAACACCTCCTGACTTAACGCCCTCCTTATATCCCTCCTCACCCCTATCATATAAATCTTGTTAATCCTTTTCCTCAGGACTCTGCCCTATGCAACTCCTAACAAGTTTCCTCCACAGCACTGTTCATGCTATGACCAATTAGGCAGTCAGCAATGTGTTTCTCATATGGCAAGCTCACCACTACTAACCCGTGGCACAAGATGACTGCTAGAAACAGCTCAATGCCCCAGTCACCAGGAAGTAGCTACAGAAGGCAGATCATTATCATTTTCCCCCGGCAAATGGGGGAAAATAAATAAATAAATTTATTTATTTAAATAATAAATAAATAAGAGTCTGGGTTGTTAGGCCCAGGGCTCCTGTCCTGCCCCGCTTCTTCATTCCCCCATCCCTTGCCCCTCTTCCTGCAAGTGCACATTCCTAATTGATATGAAACCAAAGCTCTATGCTCTGTGGGTTTCCTTCCCTAAACATTCCCATGGATAGAGAAGTAGCAACCCACATCTGAGGGATGCAAAGGGGACCATAGAGCTGATATGACTTATTTCACCCTGACCTTAAACCTGCAAAGCTAACATAAACCATCACAAATTAACCCCTTTGTAGTTTAGCCCCAGAACAAGTTATAAAAACTTACCCCCCCTCCTTTCACTGCTGCTGTCTATTTCAGACACAGCCCACCTGCTATTGCTCATTAACTTTTGTTTATATGGATTCTGACTTCCTTCTTGAATTTTAAAGTGCCTCCCTTCTTCGGAACCTTAACAATGACCTTACTTGGTGAGACCTCTGTATCCTTCTTTCCCCCTGTCTAACCCCAGAGGAAAAGGAATGAGTTTGGCTTGCAGCCCAGACCCATGCAGATACCCTGAACTGACAGGACACTACCCATGATGCTGTCAGAGCCATGCAGTGTCCTGAGAGGAACCTAGCTGGGATTATGAGGAAGGGAAACATGGCCACCAGTCCCACAAACATATAATAACTTGCCTAGTTGCAGGATGACAAGAAGCCACTTATAAAGCCATAAATTATGAAAGACTCAAAGAAATCTCACAAAAATCTGATAAAAAATCCCTGCCTTCCTTGCAAGGCTACAGGAGTCCCTCCTACATTATACCAATCTAAAGTGAGACTCACTGAAGGGCACCCTCTTCCTTCACATGCATTTTATCTCCCAGTCAGTCCCCAACATTTGCCAAAAGTTCCAAAAGTCAGAAGCAGACCCCAAACTAGTGAGACTGAGCTTGTTAACCTACCTTCAGAGTTTTAAACAATCAAGCTATAGAACAAGCCCAATGGGAAAGGAAAAAGGAAGAGGCTAAAAACAAATCTTGTAAATGAGCCTACTAGCTACTTGCCTCCACCTTCCAGAGTTCCTAACATCCACCCCACTCCACGCAGGAGGGAAAGAACCCACCATGGCCATACTTCAAATGTAAAAAACCTGGGCACTAGGCCAAGCATTGCCCAAACCCACAACCTCCACCTATGGGGCCTGGTCCACTGTGCAAGCAGGGAACCCACTGGATGTCCAATTGTCCTCAAGCCTCTCAAGGCAAGAGGGAAGCAGTTACCTAGTCAGACCCAAACCCTGGATTCACCCTCCCAGGCATTCTGGGACTGGCAACAGATGATTGGAGGTGCCCAGGAACTGTGTAGTACCCCATGCTCATCTCTAAAGTGGAACTTCAGGTAACTCTGATGGTGGCAGGTAAGCCAAATTCATTCCTCATTGGTATGGGGGCCACTTACTCTGCCCTTCCTGAATTCCCTGGACACTTAACTCACTCCTTGAACTCAATAGTGGGAGTAGATGGAATAATTTCACAATCCCTTGCAGCCCCTCTTTTGTCATGCTCACTAGAAAGTCACCTGTTTACCCATTCATTTTTAGTACTTCCCCATTGTCCAACTTCAATCTTTGGAAGAGACATTTTTACCAGGCTTAGAGCACAAACACTCATTCCTTCTCCCCAAAGCCCACATAGCATCTTCCTCCTTTCTTTAACAGACTTATCCCCAACTCCTCCACTGTTATTCCTTTCCTACCAAGCTCGGTCAATCTAGAAATTTGGAACACTGAAGTTCCTTTCATTGCTGCCCAGCACAAACTGGTCATGGTTCAACTCAAAACTCCTACCCACATCCTTTTAAAACCCCAATATCTTGTCCTTCTTGTTGCCCTGCAAAACATCAAATGTACAATTAACTCATCTCTTATAAGCAGGCCTCTTAAGACCCACCAATTCCCCCTGTAACACCCCTATCTTACCAGTCAAAAAGCCCAATGGAAACTATAGCTTAGTCCAAGATCTATGCATCATGAATCAAATTATTACCCCAAAGCACACAGTAGTCCGAAACCCATACATTATTCTTTCTCTTATCACATCCAACACCACACACTACTCTGTGCTTGACCTAAAAGATGCCTTCTTTATCATTCCCCTGCACTCCAACTCCAAGAATTTATTTGCAATCACTAGGACAGATGCTGACACCCATGTCCCATCACAATTAACCTAGACTGTACTCCCCCAAGGGTTCTGGGACAGCTCTCACCTATTCAGACAAGCCCTAGCCCATGAGCTCCATGATGTTAATCTGTAACTTCCACCCTGTACAATATGTGGGTGATTTCCTATTATGAAGCACATGTTTTTCTGATTCCCAACAACACACTATCAAACTTCTAAAACACCTAGCACAATATGGATACCATGTATCAGCACTAAAAGCTCAAATCTTACAATCCTCCATCACCTACCTCTGGTTTAGTCTAGCATCCACTGAAAAGGGAATGACTCCCAACCAGTGAACTCTAATCACCTCAATATCCACCCCCACTCCCAAACAAGACCTCCTGTCCTTCTTAGGATTAGCTGAGTATTTTAGAACCTGGATCCCCAACTTTGCATTTTAGCCAAACCTCTGTATGATGCAATAAAAGGACTTTTACAAGAGCCCCTCCCACCCAAAAAACCAATTAATGTCCATTCCTTGAAATTAATAAATCACTTACCAGTGCTCCTGCTTTAACCCTCCCTAATCTTAACAAACCCTTCCTACTATACACCAACAAAAGGCAAGGTATTGCTATAAGCCTCCTGGGACAAAAATCCAGACCAGACTTAAAAATCATAGCTTACCTATCCAAACAGCTAGACAGCACAGCCCTAGGATGGCCCACTTGCCTTTGGGCATTAGCATCAGCAGCCTTTCTCACACACAAAGCACAGAAATTAACTTATTCACCACCCATTAGCATACACTCCCTGCACACCATTGCTGACCTCATATCCAATCAAGCAGAAAAATTCCTATGTCTCTTTAGACTCCAGGAGACTTCCCTCACCTTGTTACAAGCCCCCCAGGTAACCATTGCATGCTGCAGCATGCTCAGTCCCATCACTCTCCTGCCTCTCCCCAAAACCCCAAACAACCCACACTCATGCTCTAAAATTTTCACTGATCTTCTTTCCCCTTTCCCTCAAATCTCTGAAACACCCCTACCTGACCCCAAAGACACATGGTTTATGGATGGCAGACCCTTCATTACCAATGCAAAGAGGAAGGCAGGATATGCAGTAGTCTCCAACAGCTAGGCCAAAGAGTCCAATCCTTTCCCACCAGTGAGGTGAACTTATTGCACTAATAAAGGCCCTAACCCTAGCTCAACACAAGGGAATCAGCATCTATAGGGACTCCCACTATCCTTATCACATCCTACATTAACATGCAGCAATCTGGGTGGAGAGGAGCTTCCTCACAACAAAAGACTCTCCATTACCAATGCTGATCTAGTCTCCAAGCTTTTACATACAGCACAGGACACCTCCACACTAGCAGTCATACATTGCCTAGGGCACCAGTGGGCCTCCTCTCACATTTCACTAGGAAATGGAAAAGCAGACCAGCAATAAAAAGGTGCTGCCACATTACAATCCCAGAGAACCAGCTTAGCTCTCCCTACTATTAGCCCCCCAGGATACAAAAGAAGAAATTCAAGCATTAACTCAGAAAGGAGCTATCTGGGAAGGAAAATGGCTTACAGGTACAGGCGATTAATCCTCCCCTCAGTCCAAATAGAGAGATTCTCACTAACATTCATAATAACTTACATGTAGGTTTCACACCCTTGATCAACTTTCTGTCCCCTTTAATCACCTGTTCCCACCTAGCCTCCACATTGCAGTGCATCACCCAGCAATGTACTATTTGTGCCTAAACCTCCCCCCAAGGCATAATCAAAACCCCACCCTCATTTCCAATTCATCAAGCCAGAGCACAAAATCCTAGACAAGTTTAGCAGGTTGAATTCACACATATGCCCCCAGAAAAAGTATAAATACCTTCAAACATTAGTGGATACCTTCTTGTGATGTGTTGAAGCTTACCCTTCATCCTCAGAAAAAAACTGCCAAAGTAAACCACACCATACTAAACTCCATCATACCCCAGTTTGGAGTACCCACTTCCCTACAATCAGACAATGGCCATGCTTTCACATAACAAATCACAAAAGAAGTAGCCAAATTTTTAAAAATCCAGCAGCAACTTCATATCCCACATCACCCTGGGACTCTTTGTTCCCATTAAGATATACAATACTAAAATCAACGTCATTTACTAATATCTCTCATCCTCTCATCCTGATCGGTAAGCTGTTGGGTAGTTCAAGATCCAGTGCAGCTGAAAATTCGTCGAAAGTTCATGTTCCTCTTGAAACAAATTTCACCGTGAATTTAAGAGGTATTTTCATTTCATTTATGTTGTTATTACAGCCGTGGTTTACCCAAACGTTTTTTATAAATAATAGAGAGTTTCCATATATCCCTGGCTTTCTTTCCTTATCGTTTACCTTTTATGTCACACTCTTTGCTAACGGATATTTTGTCAAAAGTGTGAATCCTTTATTGAATGTGGTGTGTTGAATTCCCCTATGAGTAATGTACTGCTATCAAATTCTTCCTAGATATTTTCAAATTTTCTT
>JAQZBX010055675.1:0-18361 GCA_029593785.1 Cabassous unicinctus | reverse complement strand
AAAAAAAAAAAAAAAGAATGCAGTCTGGATGAGAGTTTGATGAAGCCTTGTGAAAACTGATCAGAGGATCCAGCTAATCCATTCCTAGACTTCTGATCAACAGAAACTGAGATAAATGGGTAGTGCAATAAGGTTCTGATTTTCTTGGAAATTGTATTCAGTAAATTGCACAGACACACACACATATATATTGTGGAAAATTACATTATAAATGTGCTTCAAAATATATTCTTTATCCCATGGCACCAATTTGAACAATTGCTTCATATCAGGCAATTCCCAGTTGTGTGCCACACACCCACCCCTCAATACTTTATTTTGCTCAGCCTTAGTTGGGGAGGAGTTAAAGTGATTTCACATTGAACATGATGACCCAGTGCACCATGGGAACCAAGGTAGGCAGCATCCAACTGTGAGCTGCAGCATCATGGACATGAACTAGTACCTGCAGCATGACCACCAGGAGCTGCCTGGGCTCACTGTTTCCTCTAAAAAGAGCAGGAAGAGGCATAAGGCTGGCACCAGGGGGGCATCAAGGATGGCTTCTACCATGGCCATGTCAACCCCTGGCAAGTCTCTGTGAATGGAGACAAATGTACTTGCATTTGGCCACAAGCTTGATCCCAACACCAGGCTTGAGTGTGTACTTTGGCTGCTAAATTTTGTCAGAGGCCCCTTCTTGTCCCCATTAGGTCCTCAGCAAGACACTCACAAGAGATCTCTGGCCTGCTCTTGGAAGTTCTTACAGTTGTAGAAGGAAACCCTATTCAGGGAGGATCATCAGATTATACCATCTAAGATGAAAGTTTGGAGAACTTGAAGTAGAAAGTTCAGGAGGACAGAGAGTAGGACTGGAGGTAGAGCAGGATCCATTTTCAGTGAGATGTACAGCTTGGTTGAAGGAAAGCTGGTTGCTGCCCAGCTCCAAGACTTTCAGGTAACACCTCCCTGATAAAGCATTAGGCTCCCTTGAATGGCTGATCCTCCAAGAAACAGACCTGCCTTGGGTGTTGAGTGTCTCCTCACAGGGTCAGACCCAGCTGAATATCCATCATAGTTTCTGATTGCTTTCTATGTGGTTGAAAAGGAAAGATTGTGATTCCCCATTCATGGGGCAGCTGTCTTTGGCCCTAAAACATAGTTGGTGAGAGCCTCAATATCCCATTCCCTTCAACCTGCAAATGGGAGAGAGAATATGGGTTGTCATCTGGGTGACATGGGTTTGAAGAAAGAAAGCTGGATGATATTTAAAGTACTTCAGGAGAATGTGGGAAACCACTGAACTCTTTGTAGTACTGAAATGCTTTTCCATGTACTCAACATCAAAAGAATTTTCATGGACTTTTGCAACATAGAGCTCTGGATGTAGAAACTGCAGGAACAGGAGAGCCTCAGATGCAGGGATGGAGCTGATGTGCCCCATGGAGAAAGGACATACAAGAGAGACCCTTCCCCCTGGATCTGAAAACTAGTCCAGTTCCTGCAGCTGGTGTGCAATGTCAATAGTCAGAGTTTGACAATTCCTGATATAAAGCTTCAAATCTGTCCAAAGTTCATTGAAATAAAAAGTTGTGGAAGATCACTTTATTTCTGTAGGTAATTTATCCATTAGTAAAAGTGGAATGAAACAAACCCAAATCTGGTCTTTTGGGTGCTGCAAGGGTCCCCCTCACTGTCATGTTATGTGACATGTGCTTGATGAATGTGATCCTCCAGGATCTTGATCTCCCCTGGGACCCAGAGGGACCTCACTGTGGACCCAGCAGCATGCCCATCCAGCCAAGAACTGCATTGTCTGTGGGGCAAACAGCACATGGGGTGATGTCACGAGTCAAGATATTCTGGGCCCTGACCTGGGACCTGACCCAGATGTCCAGAGCCTCAATTTCTTGCCTTATGCATCCAGCAGAAGGGACGGGGAGAAAGCACCATCTACCATCTGTACAATGTGGTGACACTAACACAGAAGGCTGGACAAAATCACTTCATCTCCCATGGGCCCTGACCTGGGATACTCTGAGGAGATGGGAGGGTCAGGCTATGGTACCCAGGACCATGAGTCATCAGGGGCTTTTCCCAGGACTCTGTCCTCAATAAGATGCTAGTAAGTTTTACCTCCCTTTAAAAAATACATCCACCATATGCAGTTCTTTATGAAGAGGTTGGAGAGAAAGTGCTGCACTCTGTCTAGGACTGAAATGCTTTTCCATGAACTCAATATCAGAAGAATTCTCAATGACTGTTTCCTTAGGGAGCTCTGGATGCAGAGACAGCAGGACCAGGAGAGCCTCAGATGCAGGGAGGGAGCTGATGTGCCCTGTGGGGATCCTGACATGCAAATGAGGCCCCTCTCTCTGGACCTGAAAGCAAGCACTTGCCCCAATCCCTGCAGCTCTGAGAAAGAAGCCCTCACCCTGGTAAGCTGGGTTCTCTCCTCTCTGTGCAGAGGAAGTGGAAGCACCATGAAGTGTGTGCTCACCTGGGGTTTTCTTTTGTCACTTTCCATGGTAATACTATGCGGAAACTAGAGAGGTTGTTAGTATGTGCCTGTGTGTGCTTGTCTATGTCTCTCTGAGAATCACATTTAATTTTCATTGATTACAGTTGTGCAGTATGAGGAGAAGCTGGTGCAGTGGGGGGAGGCTTGATAGAGCCTGGGGGTCTTTGAGACTTTCCTGTGCATCCTCTGGATTCACCTTCAGTAACTATTGGATGAGCTGGGCCAGTCAGGCCCCTGGGAAGGGGCTGGAGTGGGTCTTATCTATTACTAGTAGTGGTGATACCACATACTACACAGACTCTGTGAAGGGCAGATTCACCATCTCCAGGGATAACTTCAAGAACCAGCTCCAGGTGCAAATGGAGAACCTGAGGGCTGGGGACACAGCCATTTATTACTGTGCCAGAGACAAAGTGAGGGGAAGGAAATTGAGCCCAGACAAAAACCTCCCCATGCAGGGAAGGGGCTGAGCTGCTGGGGGACACTCAGGATCCAAGTAGACCAGGACTGAGCACCAGGGGCAGGTGCATAAGGAAGGAATGCTGGCTTCCTGTCAGGATATGGGACTTCCTCTACTTCTTATAGCTTCCTCAGTAATCCTCTCTAGATTTACAACCCGGTGCCTACCCCTGAAATCTGAGTTAGGAAAGTTTGATTGAAATAGGAGGAAACATTTTTGCATGCACAAAAAGATGTCCCATATGGAGACAGAAATGGCTTTCCCTGTTCTCAGCAGAATCTAATTTCTGAGGAAACTTGGGGAATGTTGGTGAGTCTTTTAAAATCTAACACAACAAAGAAATCATGGAGGGTTCCTCTTATGAGAACTTTCTTTGGTATTCATGTTAGAACCAACCCTGGGCTATGCCAGAGTCAGTATCATATAAATCCTAATGGATTCCACATCTTATGCCCTCCTCACACAAAAGTGTGCACACCAAACTAAGCAGTGAACTTTTTGTTTCCCTCCTAACCATTTTATTTCTCCTAGTTCAGGAAGGCCAACAAAATGTCCTCATGCCAAAGTTGCCACCCAAAGGAATCCCTTATCTCTTGGGAAAGGCCCCAACTTAGTGCAGTCACAAGCTCCATCCTTGGCAGGGATTTGCTCCTGGCCACCTGTCTTGGACACTAACATGATGATTTCATAGACAGCACTTGGACCTTTGTTCCATTATTTCCCTGAAGGTGGAGGAATGAGATGTATATTCCAAGGTCCAGCACACAATATATTGCTTTTTATACAATAAAACACAGTTTTGTCTGATTCTTTTTGACTACATATAAGAGCAAATGTGGTTTTAAATGAGCTATAATTATCTACTTTCCCCCAGTTGCTTTATTCCTTAATGTTAGGCTGTGTCCTGTTGCTTAGAGTGTCTTTCTCCTTAGGAAATGTTCAATGAATAGTAGGAACATGTTTTCCCATTTTTACTGGTTTCTCTCCATGAGCACAGATATTGAATAGAGTAGTTCAGCCCTTTCCCTTTAAATAACCCTCACTTCCCTCAGGGGCAGTACAGAGAATCCCAGAGCTGCTGAGTGTGGGGAACAGGCTGATCCAGCCACTCTGCTCACCTAACACCCAGTCAGGAACCCCAGATGGAGGTTTATAGAGTCAGGGAGCTTCCAGTGTGCAGAGAACTTAAGCAGCTCTGTTGGCAGTGAGTGCTGCTTAGCTCCTTTAAATTGTGGTGTTCAGATTGGGGAAGCCTGTTAAGGTAGGGTGGGTTGGGGGGAAATATACCAAGTGTAAGATATAGGCTATGGTAGTAGAAATATGTTTACCATGATCTTTCAAAGCTTGTAAAAGTATTTTACAACAGTGCAAGTTGCTGGTGGTGGTTAGATGTATGATGATAGGCTTGTTTGTTTTTTAAATACACAACTTTTACCATATGCTTATTGTTTATGTATGTCCATGTATGACTGAAATCATTTAATAATATTTTTAAAAATCAAAATGCTATCAGTTTTATTACTTTTTGCTAAAGCTCTGTGGATATCTTCATGAACAGTGAATACATAAGTTATTGAGAATTTCTGGATTTATGCTCGATGTAACTGGTTGAGCTGTGAAGCATTCCTGAGTATTCTATCCCTGAGCATGTCTCCCACTTCACCACAAGGGTGAAAAATCCAAGCTCCTGGGGAAGAAGGACAGAGAGGGGCTGTGTGATGGTGAGGAGGGGCTACTGACAGCATCCAGTGTTTCCTCTCCAAAGAGCAGACCACATCACCTTTCTTACTCTGAGAACAATTTATATTCATGACATTGATGTTTGTCCAGGCAAAGACTGTGAGAATCTTCTTCTGACCCTGCTCCTTATAGAATTAGCCCTGGGATCCCCAAGCCCATGCTCCTTCCTACCTGGTCTTTCCATTCACTCCTGGCCTTCTCTACCCACTGGTCCCGATTCGATTGGCTGCATGGCCACTACCATCACCCCGTCCACGGCAACACCTTCTACTTCGGCTCCAGGAAGACACTACTCTCTTAAAGACGTCATACTCCCACCCTGCAGGTCAGTTTTACAGAACCTCTCAGTCACCTTCTGCCATTCCATATATCACCACCTTGGAGTGCACACTTGGCCATCTCTCCCTTTTCACCATCAATTCCAATAGACCCTTTGTCACTAGAATGCAGCCTGTTTTATAATTTATATTTATGAAACTCTCTGTTCTCTCAACTCCATCTCACATAATTTTTGGGCACCTGTGTTTCATTTAGATTTATAAAAATATTTAATGTGACATTTTCAATGTTTAATGTAATATTGTGTGTTTTGTGTGTATATCTCTATGCATGTGGCATGGGTATAGTAGATGTGTGTGTTGGCTTTGAGCCCCATGTTTCTGTGTACATATGTTCTCTGTTGTAACCTTCAAAACAGAGGAGGACAAGGGAGATTTGAGACTTCCTGAAAACCTCTCAATTCAACATGACTGTGACTGTATCAAAGCATCTGGCAAGCTCCAGAGAAGGGTCCCCTTGTGGTTGCACAGATTCTTCTGCTTTATCTACCTGAAGAATATGCTGGGTTGCTAAGGAAAATTCACTATATCAAGAGGTGTTACCACCTGCATGTGGTGTCTCTAAAGAGCAGTATGAAGTGAAGGGCACAGCCAGGTAACTGTGGGCAGAGAAGCTGTCAGGAAATACCCTGTGACCCCAACAGGAACCTCCCTGTAGGGTAGATGCTGGGCTGCAGGGGGCAATCAAGATCCACTAAGCACAGGGCCCAGATCCAGAGCACATGCTGTGGGTACCTGGGAAGGGCTTCCTCTCTGGGGCAGAGTTCTCCTTTTTCAAAACATAGTCCAAAATAAGAGTTTAACCATGACTTTGATGAATCTAATAATATTCTACTTCTTTGGGAGTTTTTCCCCTAACTGAAGAAGGCAGTGAGAGGCAAACAAAAAACTGAGGTTTCTAAGACTTCCTGATGCCTTAGGAGTAAGGCACTGGGGGAAAGTGATTGTTTAGTAATTCAATGGGCCAAGATTTGGGGAGACACACTGACCACCTGCTATTTGCTGCATTTCACTTGACAGGCCATGCTTCATTTTTCATGACTTTAATGATGTCACTCCATTATCCTCTAACATCTGGACTCAGCTTTCTGTTAGTTCATGTTCCAAACTTAGTTCATACGCTACATTTTACAGTGAAAATAAAAGTCAGCCATCAGATGGCACTTTCCCATCTTCTCAGCATGAATTCCACAAACATCCCTTACTTCTTTTTATGCTACTTCATCCATCATTTTCAACAGTGCTAATCTACAAAAGAATCTCATTAAAATTTTATTCAAGCAGTGGAAGAACTTTTGTCATTGATATAAAGGCAGTAGCCACCAGAGGTTCTGAGGGGAGGGAGAGTAAGAAATAGGTATAATATGGGGACATTTTTTGAACATTGGAATTGTCCCACATGACATTGCAATGATGGATAAAGGCCATTATATATTTTGTCATAACCTACAAAACTGTGTGGGACAGAGTGTAAATTTTAATGTAAACAATAGTCCATGGTTAATAGCAATGCTTCAGTATGTTCATCAATGGTAACAAATGTACCACACCAATGAAGGATGTTGTTAATGTTGAAAAGTGTGGTAGGGGGAGGGGATGGGGCATATAGGAATACCCTATATTTTTATTTAAAATTTATGTAATCTAAAGCTTCTTTAAAAATAAAAATTATTAATTAAAAATATATACCTTATATTAGTCAGCCATAGGGGTGATAATGTGAAATACCAAAAATGGGTTGGTCTTTATAAAGGGTATTTATTTGGGTAGAATTCCACAGATACCAAGCCATAAAGCGTTAAGTTTCTTCTCTCACCACAGTCCATTGCCACATGTTAGCGCAAGACAGCTGCCGGCGTTTGCCAGGGTTCAGGCTTCTGGGGTTCCTCTCTTCCCGGGCTGCGTTTCTCTCCAGGCTTAGCTCCTGTTTCCTCCACAAGGTCAGCTGTAGACGATCAGGTGAACGGCTTGCTTCTCTTCTCCTGGGGCCTTCTTTCCAACATCAAAACTGCTTCTCAAAAGACTGCTTCTCAAAACCGTTCTTGCCATGCCTTTTATATTTGATTCCCCACCCACCAGGAGGTGGGGCTCAATGCCCTAATCATAACCTAATCATGCCCAGATTAACAGATCAGTTTACAAGCATGATCTACGTATATTTTTGGAATTCATAATTACATCAAATTGGCCAATGGTTACACTCCACCCTCTGAATTCCAAAAATACATTACAATATTCAAAAAATCTTAAATCAGTAACAATTCAACTACAAAATAATATCATAATCATTTTAAAGAAATACAGTTCATCTTGAGGCAAAGTCCCATCTACTATAGACCTCTGAAACTTACAAAACCATTTAACTGCTTCCAATACACAAATGGAAAGACAAAGGATAAATATTTTCAATATCATAAGAAGAAATTAGGATGTTATACATGAGTTATGGACCCTCTGCAGTTCAGTAAACCTGTAGGGCATCCTCCATTCGATTTCAAAGTCTGAGAGTCATTCTTAAGATGATGGTTTCTTCTTCTTGGGGCCACATGGGAACCCACCCTTTCCACAGGCTTGCCCAAGGGCCATTCTCTTGGTTCCACCTGCATCAAGCATCTGGGTGTTGACCAAGCTCCAGAACTCACCTTCCAATACTATTGGGGTGATTGCCACACCTTACCACATCTTTGGGTTAGAGTCTTAGCCCCCCTAGTACAGTGAGGTGAAGACAGCATTCCCCCAAACCTTTGGCATACACCTTCAACCCTCTCATAACAAGGAGTTGACCACCTCACCTTCCCTAACCTTTGACATACAGGTTCAACCCTCTCAGAGCAATGGTTTGACCACCTGGCCTTCTCTAATGTGTGGGGGACAGGTACACCCCTCTCAGACCTATGGGGTGCTGACCTTAACCACCCTAATCTTTGAGGAATCTGCTCCACTGCCCCTGCACCCTGGGGTGGCAAAACTCTCCCAGAACATCGGGTAGGGACATCCACCTTCTTCAACTGCAGGGGCAAACTCACCCTATCTGTACACATGGGTGGGGCTCCTCTCTTGGCCCAAGGAGATGTCTTAAGTCCAGATCTCTGCTTCCACGGTTTTCTTCTTAAAGCTGATTCTCCTTCAATATCTCCTTTCCATGTCCTCTTTTGTCCAAGCTGACAAACTTTGTTGGTTTAGCATGCAGGAAGCAGGGGTCCAAGCCATCAGACAGTAAGACTTTCCACAAGTCTTTCCTAGATAACTGCATCTTCAACTCTGAGTTATGAGTTCCAAGTTTAGTAAAGTCTTCAAATCAGGCATTTTCATCTGGGAATTGATTTCCACAAACTTGGAAGTTCCAGAATCAGTTTCTGTTTTCTTTGTGCCCAAAAGTTCAGTCCTTAGTGTATTTCGCTCATCTAGTATTTTGCTATACGCTGCAAGGAGAAGCCAAGCCACATTCTGCAAATTTAGTTTGGAAAGTTCTTCTGCTAAATGCTCAGGTTCACCATTTCCAAATTCTGTCTTCCATATAACACCAGGAGTTTATCATGCTAAGATCTTTGCAACTTTAAAACATGGATCACCTTTCCTCCAGTTTCCAATAATAGTTTCATCATTTACTTCTAAGGCATCATAGAAAGTCCTTTAGCGTCCATATTGCTATCAGCAGTCTCTTCAAAGTGATCTGGGCCTTTTCTATCAAGCATTTCACAGTTCCTAAAAAAAAAATACCCCTTACCCATTTATAAAACCGTTCCAACATTTCGGTATTTAAAAAAGCACTTCCCGCCTCCTCAGTACCAAATTCTGTATTAGTCAGCCAAAGGGGTGATAATGTGAAATACCAAAAATGGGTTGGCCTTTATAAAGGGTATTTATTTGGGGTAGATGTCCACAGATACCAGGCCATAAAGCATTAAGTTTCTTCTCTCACCACAGTCCATTGCCACATGTTAGCGCAAGACAGCTGCCGGCTTTTGCCAGGATTCAGGCTTCTGGGATTCCTCTCTTCCCGGGCTGCGTTTCTCTCCAGGCTTAGCTCCTGTTTCCTCCACAAGGTCAGCTGTAGACGATCAGGTGAACGGCTTTCTTCTCTTCTCCTGGGGCCTTCTTTCCAACATCAAAACTGCTTCTCAAAAGACTGTTTCTCAAAACCGTTCTTGCCATGCCTTTTATATTTGATTCCCCAACCACCAGGAGGTGGGGCTTAATGCCCTGATCATAACCTAATCATGCCCAGATTAACAGATCAGTTTACAAGCATGATCTACTTATATTTTTGGAATTCATAATTACATCATATTGGCCAACGGTTACGTACCTCTTTACCCTTTCTATTATAAAATTGTCGTTTCAGTTGTTTCTACTAAAAAAAATGTGTGACAAAAAATCAAGTGATGGTGTCTCACCATAGCATTGCTTAATTATGTCCACAAGTGCCAAAAGCTAATTTCTACCTGGTGGTCTAATATATATATATTTATATCTTGAGGGTGAGCAATCTCTAGCAACACATACTCACCCACAGAAACTTGTGCACACCTCTTGGATTTTTTCTCTGTTAGCAAGAATTTATATCACTTTCCCTCTGAGTTCATCAGCTCCCAGAACCCAGGCCACCCGATTTAGGATTTGTGTAATCCTATGTGACCACCTGGTGAATAATGGGTAAACCAGATTCTGGATTTTGGATGCCATCCCTTCCCCTTCTATTGCCCACAGCAGGTCAGCCCACATTTCCAGCTCTTAATGAGCCAGTCCTGATTCATCCTGTTAGTCTTTCTCAGCCTACTCCTGTTCACTTTTCTATTGCCTACATTCCAGCATGGAGGATATTTTTAGTGTAATTCACTTGACAATATTGAATACACAGGTTGCCATATGCTACATTCAAGGCTGTGCTCCTGAAACTTTTTTTTAAAAATAAATATTGGTTTAATATGTCTCTATAAAACAGATTTGCTTTAAGAAACATGAGGATGTCCTGAAACTTTTTACAGAACATAAAAAGAATCCTTAGCAATAACACGATTAAATTGGTAAATGTAGATTTTGGGTCCCTGAGGCAGAAGGCATTGTCCTACCCCAGTCACACAGGAGTGACATGTCAAGGACAGAGCCAGAGCAGGTGCCCTGGTGCAATTGTGGAGGACAGAGGTGAGGGCTCACATAGGTCTCCACATTCTCACCCCAGGGGTGATGATAACACTATAACAGTGAAGATAATAGGAAACATCTCTGTGTCCCTACTGTAAAATTCACAAATAAAATTTCTGCTGTGCCTTATCAGACTGATGCCCATAGGGGTGAGATCACACCCTTAGGGTCACAGGGCAGGTGGGGAGGCATCTCTGCTGGACTTTAAACACTATTGACTTCTAGGCTCTCAGTCAAGATCCAAGATTCAGTGCCACAGGCCTCAGGAGGGCAGTTGTCAGGGGATTTTTCAATGGACCTGATAATTTTGCAGGGCGCTACCCTTTAGCCATTGGGACCTCAACCCTTCTGCAAACCATTCGTTGTGCTGCTATATTGATAAGAATCTGCATGCTATTTCTGCACATAGGGAAACCATTGTCCCTGAATTCAAAATTCACTGGCATTGCCAAGAAAACAGGAATTGGGCTTTCCTGGGATCCCTGAATAATAGATTATTGGATGGCTTTCTAGGGCTGCTTGAACAAAGTATCACAAATTGGATGGCTTAATGCAATAGAAACATATTAAATTGCATTTCTGCAGGCTACAGCTCTGATGTCTTTAGGGAGAACCCTTCCCCTCCTCCTCCTTGCCTCTGGTATTTGTCCTAAATCCTGGGCAAATACCAGTATTTGTCCTAAAAGTCATCACATGTTGGCCTTTTTAAGTCTATCTGTCTCCAATTCTTTCCTTCTTAATTGGACACAAATCATTTTGGATTAGGGCTCAATCTAATCCTGTTTGACTTTATTTTAACAACATCTTCAAAGAACCTATTTCCAAATAAAGTCACATTCACACGACTAACATTAGACCTTGACCATTTGTTTTTGGGAGACAAAATTCAACCAAAAGCACTGATCCAACATAGTGGTGTGTTGATGACACTCCACTGACTGTCTCTATTTGTAAATCAGAGGAGGGTTTGTGTTCCTTAAAGATTTACCTAAGGAGAGAGTCCTGAGGTGCAGGATGTCTCTGCAGACTCAGCTAAGTTCAGGGAATAAGGAGGTTTAGGAACCTGTCAGGAGTGATAAGAATTAACTGCATGTGAGATTGTCTTCAGCAATTTCAATTCAACAATAATTACTAAGGACACATTTTATAAAAGTTCTATTCTAAGAATAAATATTCATTCACATTAAGTAAGTCAAAGTCATTCTGAATTGTGACATATTGGATTTGATTGGACAGTTTATCTGACTTCAATGTGTTAGATACATTTAGCTGCTGCTTCAAACTTTAGAATATCCAATAAAATCAGCTAACAGGGCAAATAAGGGATCAGCAGATTTATTGAACAGATTACAGGCCATGTATTTGTGTTGGGTATTTGATAATTGTGTTTCTCCTTTAGAATAGAGGCACACTGACAAATTTCCAGAGACATCTTTGTTCCTTGGCTGCCTCCACCTCCCTTACCAGCTCCTTCAGGACGTTTTCATGGCCTAGGTAAAGAAATCCCCTTACTTGGTGAAGTGGGACCCAGGAAGTGGACAGTGATCTCATAGGGATCTACCTGCATCTTCCTCACAGAGGAGCCCCAGAGACAGGGAACTCCCCTGGTCCCTTTGACCTTTACATACAAAAGTTCCTCCCAAATGCAAATCACCACTATGGTCAACTGATGAAAACACAGCACACATGGACTTATATCCAGGCCATCC
This sequence comes from Cabassous unicinctus, assembly GCA_029593785.1. Taxonomy (NCBI): domain Eukaryota; kingdom Metazoa; phylum Chordata; class Mammalia; order Cingulata; family Chlamyphoridae; genus Cabassous; species Cabassous unicinctus. The sequence goes on along the minus strand of JAQZBX010055675.1, from coordinate 6,469 downwards.
TGAAACAGGAAAACATTGTCTGCAAGTCATGGGCCTCATACAAAGGAACATGAAACCCTTGTGGTTCTTCCTCTTTCTGTTGACAGCTCCCAGAGTTGAGTTTCTCAGGATTAAGGCATGAAGGTAAAGGGGATGGTGCCTCTTAGCACAGGACTCACTGTTCTCCTTGTCCTCAGGTGCCCTGTCCCATGTGCAGCTGCAGGAGTCAGGCCCAGGACTGGTTAAGCCCTCCTAGACCCCATCCATCACATGCACTGTCTCTGGTGTTTCCATCACAATCAGTCCTTACTGCTTGGGTTGGAGCTGTCAGTCCAGGGACAGGGCTGCAGTGGCAGTCAAGAATATGCTATAATGGGGGTACAGCCTATACTCCAGCCCTCAAGGGATGACGCTCCACCTCTAGAGACCCATCCAAGATCCAGTTCTCTGTGCAGCTGAGCTCCATGACTCCTGAGGACACAGCTGTGTATTACTGTGCAAGAAGCACACAGTGAGGGCATGTCATTGTGAGTCCAGACACAAACCTCCCCTGCAGGAATGGGCTGAGCTGCAGGGGGTGCTCATATCTCACCCACAGCAGAGACTCAGTTTCAAGGAAGATTTTTGGATACCACAGATTCCTGTAGTATATAAGGTTTCCTCTTCTTGCTTAAAAGCAATGAAACCCTAGGGATTCTCCACTACATCTGTTCTATGTAATAATAACCACTAAATAAATACATGTTGAATGAATGACTATATAAGCTATTTTAAATTTGTTTCCAAATTTCAAACACAGAAAATATATTTACAATGCTATTCTATATTATATGATATTTTATTCAAACACATACTTTTCTTCATTTTGTTCTTCTGGTTTAGACTAGAAGTATGAAAAAACTTTCATTCAACTAGCACTGTGAAATTGTGCAATTAATTCTCAGGATCTAATTGTCCTGGCTGTGCCTACACAAACTAAAACAATAATAATAATATTAGCAATAACAATATTGTTGAATTTGCATTATTGCTTACTCAACATAAGGACAGATTACTTTATGTAAGAGTAATTTTATCTGAATTGAAATTTTAAGACCCAACTTTCCTTTACCAAAGTTAGTGTGTTTCTATATATGTATATCTCCTTCCTCTCCCAGGCTATTCAGCATTACTGGTTCCCTAGCTTAGCTCCCTACTATCATGTTGAGCCCCATGACATCATTGAAAAAAGGCAAAGAGAGGAGACAAACTGGCATGGCCCTGGGTGCATCATTCAGGAACCTCATCTTGTTTTCTCCACTATGGACAGGGCTTATTAAGACTTTACATTATCCAAATACACAGCAGGCTGGTCCTGATAGGTGAGGTCTCCTGAAGGACTTGAGAAACCATCCGCTTCACACTGGTTGCAGATGCCTCGTGGAGTCAGGGCCTGGCCACATGTCAGGAACCATGGAAGTTCTTCCTGAGCTATTGTTTCTAGGGAAGGTGCTGAACTGTCCTGAGAAATTTTTAAAAAGAAAATATGGGACATAGTATTTCTGGATCTTGTTTCTTTGCTGATAGTCTGACATTTGCCTCAAGAGGAGATCAGGCTCTCTTGCCTCATTTGTGAACTTTGGGGCAGTCTCTGAACTGTCTCTTCCTTATGTTTGTAAATATGCAATGATATGGCAGAGATTCCCTTGAGTGCCTGGAACTAACAAGCCAAACTAACATAAAACAAAAAACAAAACAAAACAAAAAACACAACAAATCATTTTTGCCAGGCTTTGCAAATTACTTCTGCATTTCATGAATTAGTTATGAAATTTTTGAGATTTTATTTTTTAATTTTATTTTTAGAGAAGTTTTAAGTTTATGTTTACATAAAAATTACACAAAAATTATAGGGAATTCTCATATAACCCCCACTCACCCACACAAATAGTTATCCCTGTTATTGACCTCTTAAATTAGTATGGTACATTTGTTACAGTTGATGAACCAATATTGAAGTATTGCTACTAACCAAATTCTGTAGTTTACATTATGGCTTATACTTTGTGCTGTACAGATCCATAGGTCTTGACAAATGAGTATTGTCAGGTGCCCATCATTGCAGTTATTATACAGAAGATTCTCAACATGAAGTAAGCCAGAGACAAAAGGACAGATATTGCATGATCTCACTGATATGAACTAAGGAGAGTGAGCAGACTCATGGAGGTAGAGTCTGGAAGATAGGTTGCTAGAATATATGAGTTTTGAAATTTTAAAAAAGAAAGAGTAGTGCACATTCACTGTAAAAAGTTTAGAATGTACAGAAAAGCAAGAAAAAATAAATACTACCTACATTTTCACCTTCTCCAGACAACTATGTTTAACATTTTTTTAATACTTTAAAGTTATGCACACACATTTGTATGGGTTCATATTTTATATATTAGCAGATTTGTTGAGATATAATTTACATGCCATAAAATTCATCCATTAAACTATACAAGCTATTGTTTTTTAGTATAATAACAGGATTGTGCAACTATCACCATAATCTAATTTTAGAATATTTTTGATCCCCTCCAAAAGAAGCGCTATATCCAGTAGCAGTCACTCCATACTCTCTTCCTCTCCCCCAGCCCTAGGTAACCAGTTCTCTACTTTAATTCTCTATAGATTTCCTAACCTGGACAATTCATATAAATGGAATCACATAATATGTAGTCCTTTTGACTGCTGCCTTCTTGCCATGATGTTTACAAGGTGAGCCATATTGGAACACATACCCATATTCTAATCATTTTTATTGCTGAACTGCCTTGTATGGATTTACCACATTTTATTCATTCATCACGTGATGGACATTTAGTTTGTACATTTTGCTATTATGAATAATGTTTGCTATGAACATTCATATAAATGGGTTTGTGTGCATATAGTGTTTATTTCTCTTGGATATATACCTAGGAGTGAAATTGCCATGTCATTGTATATATTTTTGTAAGCTACAATTTTCAATTTTAATATCATGACTATTTTCTATCTTCTTAAATATTATTCTAAAATTTCATTGAACAAAGAATGTGTTTTATAATAGAGTATGTTTACAAGGTTTACTGTTATTCCATTACCCATCGATGACAATTTCCAAAAGTTTGGTCATTATAAGCAAATTCATAATAAATATTCTCATAACTGAATATTTGTGCACATCCAAAATGATTTCTAATAGCTTCTTAGATGTGGAATTGCTTATCATATTTTTCAAGTTTGTCCCATAGAATTGTTTTATGTGACCAATATTTTAAAGGCAAATGAAAGGACTAATTTTCCTCTTCCGTTTCAACAGTAAGTATATTGACTTTTAATATTTGCCAAACTTATTGATGAAAATGGAATTTCATTGTTGTTTTCATTTGTATTTTTCAGCTAATTTTGAACATTTTCCTCTTTTTTCTCGTATTCTTTCATTTTTTACATTTCTGTTTTAATGATCATGTCCTTTAAAAATTTTACTATTTTTTCATATCTTTTAAAGTAGAGAATATGTTGATATTTAGGTGAAAAAATCTATTTCCACTCATAAACTTCAAAACCAGTTCATTCAATTCATGTCACCAGGTAACCCTGAATGTCCCACCATAGAACAGACACCATCCAGCCAGATATGAAGTTGGGTCAGAGGAAGGTTAAAATTAAAACATTAATCATTAATTTTAAATTGCATGACATTATACTAAGTTTTATGAGATACAGATTACCAGAAAGCTAGAATGATTGTATAAGTCAGGATCTCACAAAATTCTCTCCAAATCAATTAAGGAATTCTACATCAGAGAATAAGCGTTACCCTTTTCAGGGTGAGACCCAGGTCAAGACATCATTAGCATGTCAGATATGGTGAGGAATTTCCTCTTATTTATTTGGACATATATGATAGGCAGAGAAATCAGACCAAGGCCATCCTAGAGTCACAGTTCCCCCAACAGGCTATAAGCAGCATGACTGGGAAAATGGAAGTCTTCAGACTTGACAGACCTCCCTTCCTTAATTCCATGTCCCTGGAAAAACCTTCATCCTCTCATCTCCCAACACTCACATTCTCACAATCGCTTTCTGCTCTGGGAATATCATGCACAGTCAAAACTCCCTTTACTCCTATCTGTTTTTGTCACCACAACAGCTCAGGAATCCTGGGTCAACTCTCTCAACACCTGGATTCTTATACCCACTGGACTCACTGCAGCTCATTCTCTGACTCCATCCTTCACTCCTGCCCCTTCCCAAATTCCCTCCATTGTATCTTTCAAAATATTTAGGCAGTAAACAGCAAATCCTTTAGACTGTCAATCCCATCTCTTAACATCCTCTTTACCTTCATATCTTAACTGAAACCTGATCCCTGCCTGGGACTTGACCCTGAAAAGTTCTCAAATGGCAGATTTTTCCTCTCTGATATCTCTCATAAAACCCAGGTCTTTGCCTAATAGCTAATCACTGTCAATTTCAAACAATGCTCACTATTCCACCTCTCCCCTTTCAACATTCTTTCTCATATTATAGCACTACTCCACATATAACCTACTGACCTTGGAATTACTGCCATCCTACTGGACTCCTTTTACCACTGCTCTATGACTTGCTCCCAAATTATTTCTCATGAATCATGATGATTTCAGTAAGCACATACTCGTGTTTGAGCCTCTTGAAACCATTGCTCCTCCAGCACCTTGTCTTCCTCATGACCTCACACAGTGCAATCATGGACCTCACACTTTCACCTTCCAAGAGCATCTTGCTCCAAGGTCCCAGGATCTAGCACTCCATTCTCTGGCTTCCTTTTCTTTCTCTCAAGTTTGCTTCCTGTATATTTTCACTCCAAAATCCGTTGAACCACACCTGGAACTGCACTTTCTTTTTCCCTCTCAGTCTCTGCTTCTCATACACTTTAGAGACATGAAAAGTTTCTTTTAAATTGTACTTTTTAGAGAAGAGGAAAGGTTTTTGTTCAAGAGTAACATGATTGTTTATGTAGCAAAGTTTTTGAATCAACAAAAAAATATTCCTGGGATGAATAAACAATAAAGGAAGGTTACAGGGGCAAAAGGCTTTATACAAAAGGCAACTGCTTCCCTATATGCCAATAATGAACTATTTGAATTTCAAAATAGCAAAAAATACAATTACCCTTAGCAAAAATGCAATACTTTGATATAAATGTAGTGAAATGTGTGCAGGACCTATGTGCAAGAAACTGCAAAACAATGAAGAAAGAAAATATAGATCTGAATAAATTAGAGATATTTTGTGTACATGAATTCAAAGGCTCAAGTCTACTAAAATGTCAATTCTTCCCAATGTGATCTATAAATTCATTGTAATTGCCAACAAAATCCAAGCAAGCTATTTTGCATATATCAACAAACATAAAATGTATATTGAACAACAATAGAAACAGAATAACAACACATTAATTAAGATATAGGGTAAAGTTGGGTGGCTAACAGCTTAATTTCAATACTTAACTTAGAGCTACAGGAATGAATGCAACTTGACATTTGTGATAAAATAGGCACAGAGATCACTGTAACAGAATAGAAAGCCCAGATATTGACCAATAAAATTTTGTAAACTGATCTTTGGCAAAACAGCAAAAGCAAATAAATAGATATGAGAGGCTTTTCAACAAACAGTGTTGCAATTAAATGCAAATATATATATATAAATATACCTAGATACCTATTTTTCACAGAAATTAATTCAAAATGATTCATTGACCTAAATGTAACATGCAAACGTATAAAACATCTACAATAAAATATAGGAGAAAGTTTAGGGGTCTTGGATCTTGGTAATAAATTTTAGAGACAACAGCAAATGCACAATTTGTTGGGGGGGGGTAAGGTACCATGGACTTTACTGAAATGAAATACTCCTGCTTTACTAAAAGCAAGGTAAAGGAAATGAAAAGTGAAGCCAAACACAGAGAGAAAATGCCTGAAAAACCCATATCTGATAAAGAACATTTATACACTCTTCCACGTTTCATTGATTTCAGCTTCTTGCTTCTGTGGCTTTCTCTCTCTTTGTCTGAATTTCATTCTAAGGACTCAGGAGACACCAGGGACTGAACCCAGAACATACATGTGGGAAGCAGGCCTTCACACACTTGAGCCATATCCACTCCCTCCAGAACCATTTTGTGCTTACCCAAAAGGGAACATAGAAAGAAGCAAGAAAATAAAATAAGAAGAAAAAGTATCAAAGAGCAAACTTTTCACACACACAGAACCACCAGCTAAATAAAACTCCAGAGCAGAGAGAGAAGCTAATCAACTGAATAAATCCATCAAGATAAAATGATGACTAGAGGGCAACAAAAAATTACAAACCACACTGAGAAACAGGAAAACATGGACGAATCCAATGAACAAACTAAAAACCAGGAACTGAAGCAGATCATTGAACAACTAATTGAAGATTTCCAAACAAATATTATGGACCAACTTAA
>JAQZBX010055674.1:0-18363 GCA_029593785.1 Cabassous unicinctus | reverse complement strand
AGTGATCCATCAGGTTATCAGGTATCCAGCTGAAACTTTATGACAGGGAACATGTAGACATTCACTTTATATTAGCTTTTCTTGGATCTCTTATTAAAAAAAAAAAACACCTGTTTTTATTTTCCTTATTTTACTCACTAAAACCTGGTTCAAAATCTGTAGAGGGCAAGCTGCAGGGTGATTGATTCATGAACACAAGCGGCCTGGGAAGATCCTTAGGGGTCTAAAAAAGAAGGCGGTTTTTCCATGTATTTTTTGTTGTTGTTTTTTTTCTCTTTTTTTTCTTTCTTTCTCCATTTATTTTAAATGAGTTGCTGCTGTCTTGTTTCCTGTTTGTTGTGTTTCCTCTTCCTTTATTTCCCTGTTTGTTTTCTTTCACTGATTTTTTCTACCTACTTGCTATTTCTTTTCTTTCCTTCATCTTTCTAACTTTTGTTTTCTGTTATTGTTCTTTCACTCCACCTCTTTTTGTGTTATGTTCAATTTCTCTTGTTTTTATTTCTCTCTCTCCTTTTTTCTGTTTTCTTTCTTTTTAACTTTTTTCTTTCTCTTTTCTTTTTTCTTTTCCTCTATCATCATTCTGGCCTTTAAACTCATTCTATATATTTGTCTCTGTTATGTTTCTCATTTCATAGTTTATATTCCACTTTTAAAACCTTATTCTTCTGTAATTCTTACTCGTGTTAATTATTCATTATCTTAAACCTTGTATGAATTTTCTCCTACCTTTTACCATTATTATCACTACAGTTCTTTTTCTCTTCCTATCTCTTTTCTTTTCTCTGGTCCTAAATTTTCCCCAAGGGATCATAGAGATCAGCAAGGAAATAGAATAAGAGGAATTAAGTTTCAGAGTGAAACCTTACCACACATAAAAAAACAACAACAAAATAATACATGGAGTAGAGAGATAAGCTAATCAACTGAATAAACCCTTCCAGATAAACAAATGGCTGGACACCAACAAAAAATTATAAGACATAATAAGAAACAGGAAGACATGGCCCAGTCCAACAAACAAACTAAAAAGCCAGAGGAGATGCATGACATGGAACAACTATTCAGAGATGTCCAAACAAGTATCATGAATCAACTTAAAGTAGTGAAGGAATACTGAATATCTGACTAGACCAATTCTGAGACACTTATTAATCAGAATGTCAAACACCAAAAACAAAGAAATAATTCAGACAGCAGCAAGAGAAAAGCAAAGCATAACACACAAGCGATAACTTATAAGATTAAGTGCTAATTTCTGATCAGAATTCATGGAGGCAAGAAGGCAGTGGTATGAGATATTTAAGATACTGAAAGAGAAAACTGCCAGTTAAGAATCTAATATTTGCCAAGATGGTCTTTCAAAAACGAGTTTGAGTTTAGGCTCTTAACAGATACACAGAAACTGAGATAGCTTGTAACCAAAAGACTGGCTTTGTAGGAAATACTAAGGAGAGTGTTACAGCCAGAAAATACAGATGCTTGGAACAGAGTCAAGAAATGAAGACTATATCAGTAAAATTATCTAAATGTGTAAAAAAGTGGTGAAAATAAAATATAATAGATAAAACTGAAAAGTCAAAATGGGTGAAATGAGAACTACTTTTACAGTAATAACATTGAATGTTAATGGATTAAACTCACCAGTCAAAAGACACAGCCTGGTGGAATGGATAAGAAAATATGAGCCATCTATATGCTGTCTATAGGAGACTCCCCTTAGACCCAAGGATATCAATAGATTCATAGGGAAAAGCTGGAAAATGATACAACATGCATGCAGTAATAAAAAAATATTTAGTACCTATACTTATATTGAATGAAATAGACATTATAAGCAAAACTGTTACTAGAGATAAGGAAGAATATTATATATTAATACAAGGGGCAATTCACCAGGTAAAATAATAATCATAAATATAATGCATCTTACCAGTATGCCCTAAATTAAATGAGGCAAATACTGGCAAACCTGAAGGGAAAAACAGATGTCTCTGCAATAACAGTTGAAGACTTCACTACATTGCTCTCAGCACTGGATAGAACATCTATGAAGAGGATCAATAAAGAAACTGAGAGATGTAATAAAATGATAAATGGCTTAAACCTGATATATACAGAACATTTTACCCCAAAACAGCAGGATATACATCCTTCTCACAAACTCATGAATCTTGCTCTAGGATAGACAATATATTGGGTCACAAAGCTGATCTCAATAAATTCACAAGATTAAAATTATACAAAGCTCCTTCTCTGATCATAATGCAATAAAATTGGAAATCAACCAGAAGCAGAAAAAGGAAAAAATTCACAAATATGTGGAGATTAAACAATACACTGCTAAATAATCAGTGGGTCAAAGAAAATATTCTAAGAGAAATAAATAAGTATATAGAGACAAATGAAAATGAGAACACAGCATAACAGAACCTATGGATACATCAATGGCAGTGCTGAGAAGGAAAGTTATAGCCCTCAATGTTTACATTAAAAAAGAAGAAAGCTAATATCAATGACTTTACTACACAGCTGAAGAAGTAGTAAAAATCAACAAACTATTTGCAAAGCAAGTATAAGGAATGAAATAACAAAGATAAGAGCACTAATAAATTAAATTCAGAACAACAACAACAAAAAACATAACAGAGAGAATTAACAAAATCAAAAGTTGGATTGGATGTCCAAATATCATTAAGATGTCAATTCTACCAAATTGATATGTAGATTCAATGCAATCCCAATAAAAATTCCACCAACATTAAAAAAAAATGGAAAACATAATTATAGAATTTATTTGGAAGTTTAAGGGGACCCAAGTAGCCAGAAACATCCTAAAAAGGAAAAGCAACATTGGAAAACTCCCACCTCCAGACTTTAAATCATGTTATCTAGCTAAAGTGGTAAAAATATCATGGTACTGGCATAAAAACAGACACATAGACAAATGGAATGGAATTGATGGTTGAGAAACCAATTCTCACATCGATGGTTAGGTAATTTTTTACAAGGCTCACAAACCCACCCAGATGGGGCAGAATAGTCTAATTAACAAATGGTGCTTGAAGAACAGGATATCCATAGCCAAAGGAAAGAAAGAGGACCACTAACTCCTTCCTTATATAAAAATTACCTCAAAATGCATAAAAGACTGAAATATAAAAATAGAGCCATAAAGCTCCTTGAAGAAAATATAAGAAAAAATCTTTAAGACCTGGTGAGAGGTGGTAGATTCTTTAATCTTACACTGAAAGAAAGAGCAGTGAAAGAAAACATTGGATAAATGGAGCCTCTTCAAAATTAAACACTTTTGTGATTCAAAAGACTTCAAGAAGGTAAAAATGCAGCCCAGCCAAGGGGAGAAAATATTTGGAAAAAAATATCAAATAAGTGTTTCATTTCCATTTTATATAAAGTGATGATACAACTCAACAGAAAAGATTAAGCAATCCAATTAAAACATGGGCAAAAGATTTAAATAGAAATTTCTCCAAAGAGGAAATAGAAATGGCCAAACAGCACATGAAAAAATGTTAAACATCACTAACTATAAAGGAAATGAGAATCAAAACAACAATGAGATATCATTTCATACCACATAGAGTAGCCATTATTAGAAAAACAGAAAACAATAAGTGCTGGAGAGGATGTGGGGAAATAGAAACACTCCTTCACTGTTGGTGGGATTGTAAAATAGTGCAGCCTCTGATGAATACAGTTGGCAATTCCTCAGGGAGTTAAATAAAGAACTCCCATATGATCCAGCAATTCCTCTACTAGGAATATATCTGTAAGAACTGAAAACCATGACACAAATAGACATTTGCACACCAACGTTCATAGCTTCATTATTCACAATTGCCAAAAGAGGAAAAAACCCAAGTGTTGATCAGGCAATGAATGGATAAACAAAATGTGGTATATACATAGAATGGAATACTGTGCCACAGTAAGAAGAAATGAAATTGGAACACATATGATAACATGGATGCATTTCAAAGACATTATGCTAAGTGAAATAAGCCAGACACAAAAGGACAAATATTGCCTCGTCTCACTAATATGAACTAAATACATCATGGAGTTAAAAACTAGAGTATAGGTTATTAGAAGATAAAAGGAGGGCTGAGAAAACTTTATTATTTTATTTTATTATTACTTTATTATTTTTAATTTTTCAACTTTAACTTGTAACTTTTACAAAAAGATTTTAGAAACCAAGAATGAAAACACTGATAAATCATTAAAAAAAAAGGCAAATAATTGAAGACCTATATAATCATAAAATGGAGAAAATATATCCTTCAGGGCTACATCAAATGTATGACCTTTGTGGTCATAGGAATGAAAAACACTTTTTACAGATATAAAATGGAAGTTCTTTTGAGTTCTACTTATTGGCTTGTCCACATTTAAGGGAGGGTTTAGGACAGATGGGCTTTATTTTGTATTGTTTCAAACATAATGAACAAGGGGCTTGGTTGGTTCTCTGGATCAGCTGCCTTGGTTGAGATTTCAAACTTCAAAATATATCAGGAGAGTGTTCAAAGAGGAAGTAGGGTACAGGATTTAGACTCTGATGGGTCTCCAGGACTTTCTGTATATAATTTTATCAGTAGTAAATTCCATATTTTTCCCATGTTTTCTCCAATTTGGATCTCTCATGTGTGGACACACTGTATCCATGCTAAAATTCTCAAGAATATATTTTTCATAAAGACAATCATTTTCTGAGGTGGTAGTTAAATATGATTCTCAATTCATGAATAAAGAGATTCATGTCCCTCTACTTGAGAATGTAGCAGGACTCATCAAGATGGGAATTTAATATTTTGTTCATTGTGTATTTCTCCTCTTACTGAGACAATGCCCTATGAAATGATATACACATTCATTTCCATAGAACCATGCCAAAGGTACACTCTTTCCCACATATCCTCCCACCACAGATACCTGCACCAGTGACCCACCCCTGCCACATTTGCCAAAAGAACATTGGCACAATTGGATTTTCAACCAAAGACCTATAAATCCCTGAGTTCACCATTTCTTCCAGCCTTTTCCCCAATTCCATGTATAGTCTTACCTACCTCACCATCACTGCTCGCCCTCACATTCCAACAGCATGGACCCCACACACATCCCTACACCACCATCAACCTCATATTGCCCATATTGAGCATCAGCTCACCACACTCTACTCCTTTTCTGTCTCCAGATAACTTATCTTCCAGACTCTATCATTGTGAGTCTGCTCAATATGCTAAGGTCATATCACTGAGGTCATGCAACAGTTGTCCTTTAGTGACTGGTTTACTGCACTCAACAAAAGGTCATCAAGATTCATCCATGTTGTCAAATGTGTCAATACTTCATTCCTTCTTACAGCTGAGTAAAAGTCCATTGTATGTATATACCACATTTTGCTTACCTATTTATCTATTGATGGACACTTGGGTAGCTCCCAACTTCTAGGAATAGTGAATAATGTCACTATGAACATTGGTGAGTATATATCTGTGTCTCTGCTTTTAATTCTTCTGGGTACACACCCAGAAGTTGGATTGTTGGATCATATGGAAATTATTTAGTTTCCTGAGGAACCACCAAACTGTTCTCCCAAACAGCTGCACCATTCTACATTCCCACCAGCAGTGGATGAATGTTCCCATTCCTCCACATCCTCTCCAACACTTGTAGTTTTCTTTTTCAATATTAAGCAATCTAATAGGTGTAAGATGATATCGTATTGTAGTTTTGATTTGCATTACCCTAATAGCTGGTGATGTTGAACATCTTGGTACAAGGATAAACATAATGGAACATAGTATATTTTTAGTGCTTTGGAATTGTTCTGCATGATTTTACAATGACAGATACCATCATTACACACTTTTCCAAAACCTATAAAATTGCACAGTGCAATATGTAAACCATAATGTAAAAAATGTATGTGAGTATCAAACTTCAATATTTGTTCATCAATTGTAACAAATGTACAATACTCATGTAAGATTTTATTATAGGGGAAACATGAGAGGAAGAGAGGGGTGGGCTGTATGGGAACCCCCTTTAATTTTGATGTAAATTTTCTATAACCTAAAATTTTCTTTAGAAATAATGTTTAAAAAAAGAAAACACTGGGGAAACCTACAGAAGAAATTGTAAACATACATGAAAAGATAACAGATCTTATGGTGATGAAAAGCAAAATGCAAGAAAGTTTTTAGCTTTGTTTTTAGAAAGGCTTCAGATTACAGAAACATTACAACTATGGGCAGGGGAAGAATACTTGTGGAGGTGTCAGTGATGGGGTGATGTGTGGGGAAGCTGCACGTGGAGCATGCCTCAACGGAATATGAATACATTCATGTTGTTGTGTGGTGCTATTTCAGTGGTTAGAGAGCCCCAATTTAACCAAAAATATTAAATTCCCATCCTAGGAGGTTCTCTAATAGAGTGGCAAGAATTTCTAGAGTATATAGGCAGTATCTAATAAAATAAAACACACCAAAACCCTAGCCCTTGATATTAATGCATGCACTTTTAAACCTTATTATTGTAAAATTGAAACAGCCTAGCAATATTCATTGCCTAAGAGTTACTTCCTGAAAACCTGCTTGTTACTCAAATGTGGGCTTGCTTTAAGCCAGACTCAGCATATAAGCTCACTGTCTTCCTGCCATCATGGGACATGACTTCCAGGGATGGACTTCACTGGCACAGAGGGATTATTACCAAGAGCTATCTAGTGGTGCATTTGGAAAAAGGGTGAAATATTAAATACAAAAGAGATTTTACAGCTAAAATATTTCAAAGTGAGTTGGGAGGTCACTTCAGAGGTTTCACTTGTGCATATCTCAGGAGGTTCCCACTAACTGCCCCAGTAAAGAAAGCCTCAAATGGGGCCTTCTGAGAGCTCTAGAGACATTTAGACACAATAAGCAAGGCACACAACCCCATGAAATCAGCAACCCATCAGTGAGACTTACCTTGGAATATATGTTAACCAATTTCCTCAGTGTAACAGAGTTAGACTCATTAATAATTTCCCTACACATGATTCTTCTATCTCACTTATTTTAACCTATAATTAGCACTGCACACATTAAACACATGTCCCAGAGACTTAAATCTTTAGTCTGTTCATATGACAGTTGAGCCTTGAATTCCAGCAGGGTTGTAGCCAACACCTACTCTCTAGATCACTGGACTAATCCAGGACAACCAGCAAAATGATGGTGATGGACAAAGCCCATCCGAAAAAACAGAGGGTCTCTACATCTGCAAGCAAAACAGTTCCTTCATCTACTCCATGACATCTAACCCCCTCTCAATCTGAAGCAGAGTGGGCATCACAATCCTAAAGTCATCAAGATTGAGGAATGAACAATCATAAGGGGGAATCCAACCATGGACCAAAGTAGATTTTTTATTATTGTATTAATAGAGGAACTTGTAACATTGATATAGAGAATTTGATTACCAAGGTTGTGAGGGGAGGGTGAAGGAAGAATAAGTGGAACCTGAGGCATTTTGGGGGCAGTGGAATAGTTCTGCATGATATTGCAATGATGATACAGGCCATTATACATTTTGTCAAAATCTATAAAATTGTACAGTGCAAAGTGTAAACTATAGACCATGGTTAGTAGCAATACTTCAATATTTGTTCAGCAATTTTAACAAACTTACTACACTAATAGAAGATGTTATTAGTAGGGTAAAATGTGAGAGGGGAAGGGATTGGAGTATATGGGAGTCCCCTATGTATTTGATGTAAATTTTCATAGTCTGAAACTTTTTAATAATAAAGTTAAAAATTAAAATAAAATAAATTTAAAAAGTTAAAGAAGAATAAATCAAATTTAGGGAAGCCCTTTATCTACTAGGTGTTATACCTAACCATAAGGTCACCAAATTCTTAAAAGAAAAAAGGAATTTTATAGTAACCACCCAAATGTTTTTAAGTTTTCTCATTTATCCTATGTAATTTTGCTCTGTTTTTGTCTTTTTTGGAGCCCCTTTCCAAATGTGAATTGGAAGCTGCCACAATAATTAATTGGTCAAATAGAGTCATCTAAATAATATTATGTCTACTATTTTACACATATAACTAATTTCTACATGTACATGATTTGTTCAGGTTTTAAATCCCACCTCTACCATGATCCAGTAATCAGTTATCTAAGTGTTTTTGTCAGCATTTAGTAACCAGTCTGCTTTCTGTTTGTTTTTTTAATTTTGTTGTTTGTTTTAGTTAAAGATTAGGAAGAGGATTTTCCAAGGGGCAATGGAGTATAATACTTTGAGTTAGATTAGAAAATCACAACAGACTTTTTGTCACGGTTAGATTAATAAATATAAAGAGTATCTTTTCTCATTAAATATTAATGGTGAGCTGTATTAGTCAGGGTTCTCTAGGGAAACAGAATCAACAGGATATATCTGTAAATAGTATGAGATTTTATGTGATTTTATGAGTCTCTCACATGACCAGGGGATGCACAAGTCCAGGTTCCCCAGGCAGGCTGCAAACCAAGGACTCCAAAGAAAGTCCAACGAAAGTGCTTGATGACTTCCTGGGAGATGTTGACTGTCCAAAGACAAGCTGGGAAATTCTCTCTGAATGTTAAAATCACTTCCTATTTTAAGGCATTCAAATGACTGGATAAAATGTCACTCATTGCTGACAGCAATCTCTCTGGTTGATTGTAGATATAATCAGCCATCTATCCAGTAAAGTCATTGATAACTAAAGCTCATAAATGTCCTTGTATTACAATTAGCCCAGTGCTTGCTTGACCAAAAGTGGACACAATTACCTGGCAGAGTTGACACATTAGCCTAATCATCACATGGATCCAGTGTTGTATTCTGCTCTGTTTTAATAAGGTGAGGTCTGGTGCATAGAAAAAACAACAATGACAACAAAGAACTTTTTTTTTTAGAACAAAAATACGAAAGGCATCAGAACTAACCAATAATTTAGATTCAAAGTGATTTCTTTGTTTTTATCTAGCAGGTTTCACAGAAACATTCCCTTGAGATGGCAGGAATTCTATTTCCCTAACTTAAGCATCACTGTGCTTCACAATCAGATTTTTTGTAATTAAATTAAGGGCAGATTAACACATAGAGAATGAGGAAATATTTAAATTGTCTCAGACAAAGTATTAAAAAATCCTTGAAAAGTAGCTTTGCTTTCATTATTTAGCAATTTCCTGCAGCTGACATTTACCACCTTGAAAAGTAGAAAGGAGCTATCCCTCCCTATTAAATCCCAGTACTGAGCAAGCCAGGGGACTTATTAAAGTGCAATAATATAATAATTTAAAAGTAATTATTAAAAGAAAGAAATTACAAGCACTTGTATCTGCAGTTTGATCTCAGGAGAAGAGCTTGCTATAGAATCCCTAGGGTTTCCTACTCAGCTCACCTTGGCCTTATGAACGGTAATAAAGCCCAGTATTAATAAGCTTAAAGGGAATTTTGTAACAGTGAGATCAAAGAGAACCTTAGAGAAAACATTTTATTTTCTCCTGGGATCAGATTCAATTGTCATATACAATGCATGGTCAATTTGCTTATTAGAAGCTTACTATGTTTGTAAGTGTATTGTGAGTGGAAGAATAAAAATGTACTCATTAATTTAAAGTAGTAGAACAGCAAAAGGAGGTCTCCTTGGTGCCACTGGGCTCAATTTAAATCCTCTGTTAACTTCAATGAGATTTGACTCCACATTAATGACCACATGACTAAAATAAAGAGATTGAGTTCATTTCCTTGACATGAACACTTACTTCAGCATCTTGAAGACATATGTCTAGACTCATAACTTAATGTTTAAAAAATATCATGACTATATTGCAACTTTTATAGTAAAATTGTCCCTGTACTACAAATATAATTGGATATTTTTTTGGGGATAGAAGCACACATTATTCAACTCTCTTCCATCACAAGAAACTAGTTGATTGTTTAAAGTTTGCACTTATGTCTCACTTATTCGTATACCCTAAAGAAATGAGGCTAGAATCTTAACAAACATAAACAAATGAATGTCATCAATTCATAAAACATTTAATCCAGTCAGTGAAAACCAAAAAAATCATAGGATAGATTGAGTCAACTTGAATTATTACAGTCAAAGTACTTTAATTTTCTTCCCCTAAGGAATATTGTTCATTATCCTAAACAACTTCCAGGATAAGCCAATCTCTGTACTTGTAGATCACCACTCTCTCTTTCCTGCTCTTTGATGACCATTCCCCCTGCTCAAAATTATTTTTTTTTCAAATTAGTATTCTGCCTTCTCATCTGCTAAACATAACTACTTAATTGAAACATGGCTTAAGTGTCCCACAATCTTCTTATTCCCACTTTTTCTTGTGTTGATTTAAAACAGATTATTTCAATTCTATAAATGTTTAAGATAGTAATATAATTATCATTTATATATAATTGTAATAATAGATGTTTATATCAATTTCAATATTCCATATATTATAATTTTGAAAATTAAAGTTTTCTAACAAAATATACAATATTAGTCTCTGTGTACTTTGTTAAAGACTACAAAAGCCATAGCTGCCTTATTATCCATTACCCATATACTCTTGCCATTTTCCCCATTTACTAACTTTTCATATTTTCTTATTTTCTTATCTATTTTACATACTGGGAAAAGTTTTCATTATCATTTTCTAATTAACTAAATTTTCCTTTGAATATAAGTCTAGAATGCTTTCTATTTATTTTTTATTTAAATAATTGTATTTTGTTCCCAAGACTTCTGTTTTTGCTTATTTTATATACACTTTTCTCCATCCAACCTGATTTGTTTCATAATATCTTGTTGTTGTAAAATAAAAGTATGCTTTCATTTTATTAACTGTGAAGTGTAGGTTTCTGAGACCATACATGTACACATATGTGTGTTTGTGTATTTGGTTTTTAAGACTCTTCTGACTTATAAAACTAATTGTGTTGGGTTATTTTTCTTGTCAATAGACTTAACCATGTGTTTTATAATCTTGTTTTATAAGTTCCTTTGCATGGATATCTGCTTGGGAATACATGAAGAGCATAGCAGCCATCTACCAGCCTTCACCTGCCACCCCCCTACTTCTGTATTGTGTGCAGATGTTTCAATATTTTCCCATTCTGTAACATGGTAGGTTTAATGGAGCAACCTGAAATCAGGAACAAGCAGTTCTAGCTGCCTATTAGAGCAGGAACTCTCAGTGGCAAGGCCCACTGCCCCTTGGATGTATAAATACCCTGACCTTGAGCAGCACAGATTTGTCTCTCCTCTCCAACATGAAGTGGGGCATGCAGAGCTGCCATCCATTGACCCTGATGCAAGCACCTGGAAATTGGGATCTCTCCCCTTCTTTTATTTGACTCATTGTGCTGTGTAAATGATAAAGAAGTCATTTGCTGAAACTTTCTGTAGTGCTTGATCCTGCATTCCCATCATATACCATATAACTCTCCATAATCTTTCCTTTTCTCACACACAAACACACACACACATGCACATAAACCACACATTAAGCTCTGGCTCTTACCATCTGTACTTACAGTTTCTGTCTAATAGCTTTATCACTTTCTCCAAGTAGACAGTTGGAAGTCTAATTAAAAAGTGGTTCCTATGATCCATGACTTGAATCTTGTTCCCCACATCTCATATTGGAAATATGTTAAGTCCACAGAGCCAGGGGATACTTTAGGTCACTTTCTAGTAGTGATACTGAGCCCTTTGCCCTTTACTTCCCCAAATGCAAAGCTTCCAATAAAAGTTTAACTACAGACAGCAGCTTTACTCAATATATTATTCCCCTTTAAATAAGGCAGAAGCCACCCACTGAATTCCCCTCAAGCCTCTTGCTCCAGTCCTCAACCTTTTGCATGGCCTTGGTATTCATTTTTATCTCTAAGAAACTGCTGTGTCCTGCTTCTTATGGCAGAGTAAGCAGATAATAATACAACCCAAACACTCTGTAACTTTCCCCCTCTACTTATTTGCAGGGATACTCACCTGGAGTTTTCTGTCTGAATAATGTTTGTTTTCATATGTAAATCGTCATATATAGTTTTTGCATTCAGTGTGTGTCTGCAGCTGGAGTTGTTCATACTTATTTTCTGTCACGTGTACAATTCAGTTTCCAATACTATTTTTTAAAGATACTTAAATTACATAAATGTGACATAAAAATATAACACTTCCCACATCTCCCACCTTTCCCACATTAACAACATCCTTTATTAGTGTGGTACATTCATTACAATTGATGAACACATTTTGGAGCATTGCCACTAAGCACAGGTTATAGTTTACATTGTAGTTTTCACCTTCTCTTGCACAATTTTGTAGACATGACATATTATTTTTTGTTTTGTGCCTCACAAGAATGACATTAAATTTATCATCATTCTAATGGGAATGAAATAATATTTCATTGTTATTTTAAATTGTTTTCTATGCAAAAGTTGTGTAAGTGATCTTTTCTTCATATATTTGTTAGCCATTGGAAAACCCATTGCTGTGAATTTTCTAATCAATTGTTGATTTCTGGCCTCCTTTCCTATAAGCTAAGTTTAGTGTTTACATGTCCTTGACACTTTTAAGATTATTTTAGTTCTTATTATGAAATATATTACACACACAAGAGTATAGTTCTCCCTTTCTTCCATGGCAGCAATTATGCCATGGCTCTGCACAACCCCATGGCCCATGGGCCTCAACAGGGGCCATAATGTGACTAAGAATGCTGAGCAAGCTTTGGAAGTCTCCAACGTGGGTAATCTAGGCCAGCAATCATCATGTTAGCAGACCATGCAGGCTGTCAAAGACTCAATTTCAGCTAAAGACCGGATATCAACCTTTTAAAGAATGTGGTGTATTGTTTATTCCATGGAGAAGGAAACCAGCAAAGGATGGCTCAATATTTATTGACACATTTAAAGGAGCATCCTGATGCATGGACAAGAGTGGGCACAATTTTGGAATTTTCACAGAATAAAAACACAAACTATGGACTACAAATTTTGGAAAATGTGGTTAAAAAAAATGTAGAAGATTATTTCAAGGAACCAATGTGAAGGAACAAAAAAAATACATTGTTGGCCTCATTATCAAGATGTCATATATTCCAACTTGTGTAGAGAAGGAGAAGGTATATATCAGGAAAGTAAATGTGATTCTTGTTCAGACACTGAAATGGCCCAAACATTGGCCAACATTTATAAGTGACATTATAGGAGTAAGTAGGAAATGTGAAAGTCTTCATATTATTATGAAATATTATGATAAAATTTCCAAAATTCTACAGTTGTACATACAACCTTAGAAACATTGCTCAGATTTCTTAACTGGATTCCATGGGGATATATTTTTGAGAAAAATTTAATTAGCACATTAATTCATAAATTCCTGAATGTTCCAATGTTTTGAAATGTCTCTCTGAATTAGCTCATTGAGATTGCTGGTGTGAGTGTCAGCCAGTATGAAGAACAATTTGCAACATCATTTACACTGACAATGATGCAGCTAAAACAGATGCTTCCTTAAAATACCAATATTCCACTTCTATGCTCAAATGGGGAAGATGATGATCAAAACTTTATTTAAAATCTCAGTTGGTTTCTCTGCACTATTCTTAAGGAAAATGGTCAACTTATATAAAAAGATTATATCTGAAGGAAACACTGATGGAGGCCCTTCACTACATGCTGTTGGTATTGGAAGTGCAAGAAAATGAAATCTTTAAGATTTGTCTTGGCTACTGGAATCACTTGGCAACTGAGCTCTATAGAGAGAGTCCGTTCTCTATATCTGCATCTCCATTGCTCTCTCGAGCTCAACATTTTGATGTTCCTCCCAGGAGACAGCTCTAGTTGCCTGTAATTATCCAAGGTCTGCTTATTGATGGTTAGAGATACGGCTAAACCAAGGGAAGTATTGATTATAGAAAATGATCAAGGAGAATTTATAAGAAAATTCATGAAAGATACAGATTCCATTAATGTGTATAAGAATATGAGAGAAACATTAGTTTATCTTATTCTTCTGTGTTATGTAGATGCAGAAAAAATAAAGATGGAGAAGTTTCACAACCAATTGAATGGTACAGAGAGGTCATGGAAATATTTGAATACATTGTGTTGGGCAATAGATTTCATTAATGGAGCAATGTATGAAGTGGATGGATAAAGATTTCTTGTTACTGTTATAAAGGATCTATTGTGAAGAGAAAAGAGACAAAGATAATAAACTACTATTGCATCAAATATCATGCATCCAGTAGGTCAATATCCAAGAGTTTTGAGATCTCACTGGCAATTTTGAAGACTTTTGTTAACAAGCTATTTGAATTCATGCATGAGACCAATGATGGATTCCAGGATGTGGCTTGCAATGCTTCCATAAAAATAGCTCAAAAAATACCTCAGGCATTTCTTTCAGGTCCAAGTGGGGGAAGTAATGCCTTTTATTGGTGAGATTTTGAACAATCTTAACACTATAATCTGTGATCTTCAGCCTCAACATGTTCATACATTTTATGAAGCTGTGGGGCACATAATAAATGAACAAACAGATCAAATAGTACAAAAACATTAGATATAAAAACACATGCCACTTTCTAATCAAGTGTGGGAAAGCATAAATCAGCAGACAAACAAAAATATGGATACGTAAAGATCCTGCAACAGTCAGACAACTTGGTAGCATATTGAAAACAAATGCAAGAGCTTGCAAAGCTCTTTACCACTTTATAAATCACCACTTTATAAATCACTTGGATGAATTTATTTAGATATACTTAATGTGCACAAGTGCCTCAGTGAAAATATTTCTTCAGCTATCCAAGCTAATAGTTAGATGTTTACAAAGCAACCACTGATTAGAAGTATGTAAACAGTAAAAAGGGAAACTTTAAAGTTAATATCTAGTTTGGTTAGCCATTCCAATGATCCACAGATGGCAGATGAAAATTGCATTCCCTCTCTGTTGGATGCAGTACTCATTGATTACCAGAGAAATGTCCCAGCTGCTAAAGAAGCAGAAGTGATTAGTACTATGGCTTTTATTATCAGCAAATTATGAAGACACGTAGCAGCTGAAATACCTCAAATATTTGATGCTGTTTTTGAATACACAGTAAGTATGATGGATAAGGGCTTTGAACAATATTCTGAACACAGAACAAACTTTTTTTTACTACTTTATGTTCTCAATTCTCATTGATTCCCAGCATACTTGGCTATTCGACCTGCGCAGTTCAAACTTGTTCTGGATTCCATTAATTGGGCTTTCAAACATACTATAAGGAATTTTGCAGATACAGGCTTGCAGATACTTTTTACCCTCTTATAAAATGTTGTCCAAGAAGAAGCTGCAGCTCAGAATTTCTATCAAACATATTCCAGTGATATTCTACTGTGCATCATTTCTGTTGTGACAGACAGCTCATGTACTGCTGGTTTAACAATGTATGAATCAATTCCTGCATATATGTTTAATTTGGTAGAAGAAGGGGAAAAAGTACCGTGTTAAACCCTGGAAATCCAGTTAACAACCAAATGTTTATTCAGGAATATGTGACTAATCTCCTAAAGTCTGCATCTCCTCATCTACAAGATGCTCAATTTAAGCTTTTTGTGACATGGCTTTTCAGCATAAATCAGGATACCCCTGCTTCCAAAGAGCATCTTAGGGATTTCCTAGTACAAATAAAGAAGTTTGTAGGTGAAGATTCATCTGATCTGTTTTTGGAAGAGAAAAATCTTGGAGAGGCCCAGGAAGAGAAATATAAACTCTGAATGTCTATACCTGGAATCTTTAATCCACATAAAATTTTGGAAAAAATGTGTGATTAAAATTAAAAGTTATTGTGTTTTATTCTCTGTGCAAATCTAAAGGCATGAAGAAAACAGCATATGGATATTTGTCAACCAAAATGATACCAATTTGTAAATTAAAATTTCACCAAATGACATTTTTTCTTATATTTTTGTATAAAAGAATTTCAGTGAAATATCTTTCCATTGTTTAAACCTTTGTTTTAGTCATCTTTAGACTGCATGAAGTTGAAAATTAAGGCTTTTTAAAAAATATTTTCTCTTTCCCAATTTTTGGCTAGGATGATAGGAAGAGGCAAATTCAATTTGAACATACACTTGTAAATTCTATTGCAAAATTACACAATTTTTAATTTAAACAATACCAGTTTTAAATTAGGGAGCATTTTTTCTAGCCTACATTTCAGTTTAGAAGAAAAGGTAATGAGTAAAACAAATTGAGTTGTTAAAAGCTTTATACTGCTGCATTGTCTGAAGTTAGTACCTCTTGGACTGAATTGTTTGTCTAAACTACATGTATTCCAAGTCTGTATGGTAGGTTCACAGCAAGATAATATGCATATCATCCCATTGTAAAGCAACTACAAAAAATATGGGAAAACAGAAATTTATTACATAATTCTTTGTGTGTGTGTGTGTGCTGTGACTTGCATTTTGTTTACTTCAATGAGCAGTGTTGCTCATTTGTGAGCTTTCATTAACTTAAAGTGAATTGTTTAAAAATATTCAACTTGTTAGAATAAGCTGAATTTTAAAAAATAACTCAAAAAACAAATAAAATTCTGGCTTTTGAAATGACATACTAATTTACACTGTTTAACAAGCTGTAGTCTTCTAAGAACTCTATTTAAGCAAAATAAACTTGGCTTATATAAAAACAAGTTTATATCTAATATATTTTTAAAATTAAGTAAAATGACAACCTGCAATCACCACACATATGGGAAATTTACATAAGCAGCTCATACAAACTATTCGTGGGCTCCTGCTACCTTCCCCAGAGAGCTACAACTTTCTAAAGTTTGTTTTAATCATTCTTTTTAAAAAAATCCATTTACCTAATTCAATTTTATTTTAATTTTCTGCTATTGCAAACAAGGGTCTAAATAGTTTATTTGGAAAAGTCTCTTTATGAAAATAGAATTTATTTTAGGTGAACATGCTGATCAGAATGTTTGTGAAATTCATCCATGTTCTTGCATATATTAATAGTTGATCTGGACAGGCACCTAACAGCCTGAGAGAGAAGGAAGCCAGAAGAGATAGCCAGGAAATTGTTAGAAGCCCAACTTGAAATGAGGGTGAGGAGAGCCATATAAGGTTTCAGAAGCCTACCTAACCTGTAAAGTGGGTAGAGCTCAGTGGAGGAACTTCTGCCTCACATATACTAGGACACTGGTTTAATACTCAGTATCTCCTAAGGAAAGGATTCAGAGAGAGATTCAGTGGGTTGTCAGGCACACAGCTGGCACCTTGTGACAAGAAACTTATAGACTAAGTTTTTTTGTGTTTTAGGGTTTCTGATCTGTTATTTTCTGTTTTTATTTATTTTATTCTCTAAAACTTGGTACCTTACTTATAGAGTGTGGGCTGCAGGGTGATTTACTGATGAGCACTGGCCACCTTAAAGAGTTCCCAGGAGCTTAAGAGTGAAACCTGTTATTCCTGGATTGTTTTTTGTTTTTTAATATTTTTACTCTTTATTTATTTCCTTTTTTTCTTTTCCTTCTTTTTTCTCTTTAGTTTCTTTATTTCTTTTCTTACTTTAATTTTTTCCTTTTTCATTGTTTTCTTTCATTCCATCTTCTCTAGATTGGATTCATTTATTTTCCTCTCTTCTCCATCTAGCTGGTCTTTTATTTTATTCTCTTTTTTTTTTCTTGATTCTTTTTTTATTCCACTATTTTATTCTTATTCCTTTGTATTTTTTATGATTTTTATCTCTTAGTACTTATTTTTACCTTGCTGTTTTATGGTTCCTTTTCTATTTTTAAAATTATATTATTATTTTTCTCTTCTCTCTTTCCTTATCTATGGTCTTAATATTATTTCAAGGCAACACCAACAACTAAGAAGATATAGAAGTGGAAGCAGTGTCAAAGAGGAATCTTAACACAAAACAAAACAAAATAAAACCACAGAGTAGAAACAGAAGCTAATCATCTGAATAAACACATCAAGATAAAAAGATGCCTAGACATCAACAAAACTTACAAGCCATACTAAAAAAGGGAAGACATGGATCAGTCTAATGAACTGAAAACAGGAAGAGTTGTAGAATATGGAACAACTAAGCAAGGGTGTCCAAACAAATGTCATGAAGTAACCTAATGCAGTGAAGGAAGAGATAAAGGATATTAAGAAGACACAGTGGGAGCATACCAAAGGTATTGTAAGCATGCATAAAAATGATAACAGATCTGATGGTGATGAATGGCACAATGTAAGAAATCAAAAATATTCTGGAAGCACATAACAGAAGATGTGAACAGCAGAGGA
>JAQZBX010055673.1:0-18377 GCA_029593785.1 Cabassous unicinctus | reverse complement strand
ATGTGTGTATGAGCAGAATTTTCTCCCTAACTCCTGTGATTTCTTTAAATTCTCTCTCTCACTCAGTGCTCCCTTTTCCTTATGCTTTTTGGTTCTGGAATCCATAGTCTTACAACAATTCAGTCTCCCCTCCCTTTTATTTATTTATTTGTTTTGAATCTTTTTTCCCTCTGGTTTCTTCCCTGCTAGGGTATCTCACCTTGGGAAGTCAAAGGGGGTCAATCAAGAAATATATATCAATCTCATTTTGCATTTAGGTTGTACAGCCAAGAGTATCTTGGTTGAGAGCATGTACCTCTTGCCAACAGTTCTGCTACAGACTCTCTCTCTCTCTCTCTCTCTCTCTCTCTCTCTCTCGCCCCCCCCCACCCGCCACAAGGGCACTTTTGTATGCAACCTAAACAGCACCTTGAGTTTTGCCCTTGGTCTCTGCAGACTTGAGTACTGTGGCAGTATATGTGTAGGATTCTAACTCACTGCTGTGAGTGAAATTATACTGTGCATCCTAGTCAGGAGGAACCTGGGCCATGCTGACTCTGCACAACTCCAAAGCTGTAGGGAACCAAGGGAGGGGGAAGGATGCAGACTGACATGTCTGAGAAGGAAATTTCCTTTCTGATCATGGAAATTATTTTTCTTTTTCTTTGATTCAGCAATTGTGAAGTCATTCTCCAGTCTTTATCATCCTCCAGAGTTATAGGCAAGTTTTTCCTTTTATCAATTGAATCTGAGGGGTAAGTTTTACAGGGTATGTCTTATGTCTTGATGCTGATGTCATCACTCTCTGTTTCCTTTTTTTTGACACAAAGAATCAAAAACAGAAGCGTAAAGAATGTACAACCAAACTAGAATTGTGTGTATGGAGCAACTGAGAGGGTTTGTTAAATAAAGAATTTCTCAAATCACTTTAACTTCATCTGCCTCAGTAATTCTAATGTCTAATCCTGTTTTCTGCATTCAGTCCTGTTTTTTCATGGAGCTTTAGATCCTCCTATCTCTATGCTTGGTCAGCTCCCATGTAATTTTTTTTGTTTGGTTCATTTTTGTTTTTTTTTTTTAAACAATTTTTAAAGAAATTTTAGGTTTTTTTTTTAACTTTAATTTTCAAGAAGTTTGTTTGTTTTTTGTTTTTTGTGTTTTTTAAAATTTTTATTCCTTGTAATTTTGATGATCGGCATTTCCATTTTTGCAAATTAGGTTGATGTGATGTTGACTACGATTGTGTTGAATCTATATATCACTTTGGGAAGGATTGTCATCTTAACAATATTTAGTCTTCCAATACATGAATATAGAAAATCATTCCATTTGTTTAGATCTTTTTTTATTTCTTTAGCAGTGTTTTGCAGTTTTTTGTGTACAGTTCTTTACATCCTTAGACAAATTTAATTTTAGACATTTGATTTTCTATGCCCTATTAGAAATGGAATTTTTTTCTTCATTTCTCATTGTTTGTTCATTACTTTATCTATAGAAACACTAATGAATTTTGTTTGTTGATCTTGCACCCCATCACTTTGTTGAATTTATTTATTAGGTATAGGAGATTTGTTGTAGGTTTTTCAGGATTTTCTGAATGTAGAATGGCATCTGCAAATAGGGAAACTTTTACTTCTCCCATTTCAATTTGGATGTCTTCTCTTTCTTTTTTCCCCTAATTGTTCTGGCACAAACTTCCAGTACATGTTGAATAACTTTGATGACAGTGGGCATCCTTGTCTTGTTCCTGATCTTAGAGGAAAAGCTTTCATTCTTTCACCATTAAATAGGATACTAGCCCTGGGATTTTCATATATGTCTTTATCATGTTGAGGAGTTTCCTTCAAATCCTAGTGTTCTAGGTGTTTTGTTTTGTTTTTTTTCCAAGAAGAGGAGCTGGATTTCGTCAAATGCTTTTTCTTCATCCATTGAGAAGATCATTTGGTATTTTTCCCTTAAGTCTGTTCATTTTAGGTGTTAGATTAAATGATTTAGTTATTTTTGAAACACCCTTGCATACCAGGGATAACTCACAATTCATCATTTTGTGTAATTTTTTTAATGCGCTCTTGGATTCAGTTTGC
Organism: Cabassous unicinctus; assembly: GCA_029593785.1. NCBI lineage: Eukaryota > Metazoa > Chordata > Mammalia > Cingulata > Chlamyphoridae > Cabassous > Cabassous unicinctus. The sequence continues at coordinate 16,314 of JAQZBX010055673.1, read as the reverse complement.
TAGTATATTGTTGAGGACAGTTGCATCTGTATTCATAAAAGATAGTTGGTTTGTATTTTTTTTCTTTTGGTATCATTATCTAGCTTGATATGAGGGTGATATTGATTACATGGAATGAATTAGGGAAGATTCCCTCAACTTCCATTGTATGAAAGAGTCTGAGGTAATGTTTGGTCAAATTTCCATGGGAACAATTTTGCCTTAGGCTTTTCTTTGCTGGGAGTTTTTAATTATCAGTTCATTCTCTTTACTAGTAATTAGCAATCTTGGTTGTCATGAGTTTGCTTTCAGCACTTTAAGTATTTCAACTCAGTGCCTTCCTGCCTGCATGGTTGTGCCGTGAGAAATCTGCATTCAATCTAATTGGGACTCCCTTATATCTAATACTTTTTCTCTTGCAACTTTCACAACTCTCTCTTTGTCCTTTGCATTTGATAGTGTTATCAGTATATGATGATGTGTATTTTTCTTCAGGTTTATCTTGTTTGATGTTCTCCAGCCTCCTTGGATGTGAATATTTCATGTCTTTTGCTAAGTTTGGGAAGTTTTCTGTCATGATTTCTTTGAATATGCTTTCCAACCTTTCTTTCTTTTTTCTTCTGGGACTTCCATAATGCGTATATTTGTATGCTTGATGGTACTCCAGAGTTGTCTTAAGCTATTTTGGCTTTTTATAATTCTTTTTTCTTTCTGTTGCTTGGATTGCCTCATGTCAATTGTCTTGTCTTCATGTTCCCTGATTCTTCAGCCAGATCCAATCTGCAGTTAAAATACTCCTGACCCTTTTTTCATTTCAGTTTTTGTGTTATTCAATTATGGGAGTTCTGTTTGATTCATTTTTAAAATTATCTATCTCTTTACTAATCTTCTGATATTGTTCATTCATTGATTTCCTGATATGCTTTTGTTCTTTCTATTTTCCTTCATATCCTTGAGCACTTTAAGATTCTTTTAAAAGTCTTTGTTTGCTATGTTGACATTCTTGTCTTTTTCATTGGCATTTTCTAGATTTTTGTCTTCTTTTGGATTGGCCACCATTTCCTGTTTCTGTGTTTATCTTCTTTGGTTTTGGTGTGAGCTGCATATTTTAACATTTTAAAGTTTACCTGTGAGAATTATTCCCTGAGGTGTCTGTTTATTCATTTTGTAACAAGCTGGTGATTAGACAGAGATTTTCTTGAGCTTCAACTCTCCTAACCAGGACTGTCAAAGGTGAATGCAGTATTCATGGTCCTCCCTGTGTGTTCTTGGTCTATGTCTTGTCCTGGGATTGTACTGGTAGGTTGTTTTGGAGTAACCCTTTTATAGCAGTTTCCATGCCCTCTCTATTTTCCAGAAGACAGAACTCCCTATCTGGGGTGTTTAAAGCAGAAAAGCCTCTTCCTCAGACCCTCTGCCTCTATAGTTTCTTATACTCATTTTCTTATCTCAAGCTGCTTTCACCTACATGGCAAATTTCCGAGTGGGATGCATGCCCTAGAGGAGTTTCCCACATAAGTCTTTCACAGACAATACAAGCCTATGGGGCCACAGAGTGGGCACAGTCCAGGGAAGGTATCAGGTAGGGCACCAGAAACTTCGTCCATGGCTCTACAAAACTGAGCTTTCTTGAACTTCCCAAATAAAGGCTGCCATTCAGCTAATTGTCCCCTTGCAACTCCGAGGAAGCATATTGTCCTTAATTCTCTTCCACACTAGCCTTGGTCCAGAGTAGGTTGGAACAATGCCTTCCTAAGAGATGGGCCCCCAGCTGTTTGAATTTGTAAATCAAAGGCTGTGATCAGTGATCTGCCATGATCTCCTCTGGTCTTGTGGGAGAGAATTTTTAAATCTCTTTCTGTGGTAATCAAGCCAGCCAGTTCCTAGTGTGTGAGTGTGTGGATTGGCACCAGTTACTGCTGTTATGAGAGACCAATTTCTGATTTTACCATAATTTACTAGTCTTTTCCTCATGCTCTTCTCTGGATGCCACCTTAAATTTTTCTATTGTCCTCTGGAGTTCTAAAGAGTCAATTCATATAGTGCCTACCTGTTTAATAGTTTTTTTGTTGTTGTTGGAAAGACTAAATAGTAGAGTTTGTACTCATCAATCTTCCTGCTATCCTTTACTTGGAATTTTTGAAATTCATTTATTGCTGTGCTCATCCTTGTTATTTGTTTCCTTATACATGTATTGGGTTAGTGTGCTGTGCTTTTTCTGGTTTCTACAAGGGTGCAGTTAATTTCTTTGAATTTAGGTCTTTCTTCTTTTGAATGTATGTTTTTAGGGCTATAAATTTCCCTCTAAACACTATCTTCATTTATCCTAAGGTATTTATCTGTAGTGTTTTCATTTTCCATTTTCATCTGTCTCAACATATTTACTGATTTCTCTTGTAATTTTTTCGTTGATACACTGAACATGTAAGAATGTGTTTTTTCGTCTTCATATGTTTGTGAGTTTTCCATTTTTCTGCCTGTTATTGATTTCCAGTTTCATTCCATTATGATCAGAGCAAGTGCTTTGTATAATTTCAATCATTTTAAATGTATTCAGACCTGGCTTGTGACTCTACATATGGTCTATCCTGGAGAAGGATTCTTGAGTACTTGAGAAAATGTATATCCTGCTGTATTGAGGTGTAAGGCATTATAAATTCTGTTAGACCTAGTTCAGTTACCACAGTAATCAAGATCTCTGTTCTTCATTTATCTTCTGTCCAAATGTTCTATCCAATGCCAAGAGTGATGTATTGATGTTTGCAAACTATTATCATAAAAAGATCTATGTCTCACTTCAGTTTTGCATAAATATCTATGATTGTTATTTCCTCAAGGAGAATTGCCACTTTTATTAAGAAGTAGTGGTCTTCTTCTCTTATAATAGTTTTGTATTTAAAATTAATTATGTCCAATATTATTATTGCTGCTTCAGACTGTTTTTGGTTACTATTTGTGTGGAATATCTTTTTCCACCCTTTCACTTTCAGTCTATTTACATCATCAGTCTAAGGTGAATCTCCTGCAGACAGTATATGGATGGCTCATATTTTTTTATCCATTTGTCAGCCAATGACTTTTGATTGGGGAGTTCAATCCATTAATGTTCAATGTTATTATTGTACAGGCTTATTATTATTGTGAAGGTTATTATTCCTTCACCTATTTTATCCTTTGGATTGCCTTTCTCATATATTACTTCTGTCTCTCTATTTACCCTTTTAGTTACCCTTCCTAATAATCATTATTTCTACACTCTTCTCCAAGTCTCTTGCCCTTGTCTTTTCCTTTCAGACTGCAGCACTCTCTTTAGTATTCCTTGTAAATGCAACCTTTTCTAAACAAACTGTCTTAAAATTTCTTTGTCTGTGAAGACTTTAAACTCACTCTCATTTTTGAAGGACAGTTTTGCTGAATAAGTAATTGTTTGCTGGAAGTTTTTCTCTTTCAATATCTTAAATACACCATGCCTCTTTTTTTTTCACCTCCATGGTTTCTGATAAGAGATCAGCACTTAGACTTATTGAGTTTCCCTTGTATTTGATGCATTGTTTTTCTTTATCTGTTTTCAGAATGCTCTATTTCTGGCATTTGACATTCTAAGTAATAGTTGTTTCAGAGTACATCTCTTAGGATTTATTCTCTTTGAGGTGTGTAGTCTTCTTGGATATTGATATTTATGCCTTTCATAAGGGTTGGAACTTCTTCAGTCATTATTTCCTCAAATATTCTTTCTACCACTTTCCTGTACTCTTCTTCCTCTGGAACACGCATAGCACCTATGTTTGTGCTTTTCATATTTTTATTCAATTCCCTAAGACCCTGTCCCAATTCTTTTCCCATTCTTTTCACTTTCTTTTCTACTAACCTTTGAGGTTCAAATATTCTGTCTTCTAATCCATGAAGTCTGTCTTCAGCAAATCAAACCTGCTGTTATATGCCTCTAATGTATTTTCAATCTCATCCAATATGCCTCTAATTCCATAAGCTCTGTTAATTTCTTTGCAGGTTTTCTCATTTTTTTTAATTGTCACTGAATGTCTTCTTAATATCTTCTATCTCTTTTGCCAATTTTTTTTCAACCCCTAGAATTGATTTAGGATACTTGTGTGATAGTAGTCTTAAACCCTGTGTGTCATCAGGATTTTCATTTTTTCCTTTGACTGGGCCATATCTTCCTTTTTTTAGTATGGCTGGTAATTTTTGCTGATGTTTAGGCATCTGATTATGTTGGTGATTTTACTGTGTTGGTCAATTTCTCTCTCTTGCCTAGTGGTTGTGTTTCATGACTCTTCTTAATTTTTGGTTTAACTTAATTTAAAATTTAAAAATTGCCCAGGCTAGTTAACAAAACCAGGCCAGGGATCCACTAATGGGTCTCAGGCCAGATCCAAGGAGACCTGAGACAGGAGAGACTCCAGAAAGCTTTTTTTTTTTTTCTCACAGTTTCTTGGCCAGCCTGCAGATTAAGTTCTTTGACTAATCTTTCCACAAAGCTGTCTCTTTTAATATTCACTTGCTGGGCTGGCTAGAGCTGAGATTCAAATCAGGCTGTGCTGGCCTAATTCACTGAAGAGAAAACACTCTCCACACACTGCTACACCCTCCCTTTTCCCAAAGAGGAATGCCTAATTTCCTCTCTTAGTTGGCCACAGTGAGCCATGGGTTTTACTCAGGTTGTTGACCTCAAGGGTGGTGGATAGGTGCCAGTCCATTTATAGGGTGAGTAACTCATGGTTTTCTTTTTGACTTCTTCATCTCTCTGTCCCTATCTCTCCTGGATGATGCTTAGCACTTTCTTTGTCTGCAGATTCCCAAAGCAACTCCCTTGGACAGCTTTTTGCCCTTCTTTCATTGTTTTTTAGGAGACTGAGCCCTGCAAACCCACTGCAATGCCATCTTCTCAGAAGTCTAACCAGCGTCAAAACTGTTGCACTTTTAACAACATGTGTAAATTTAATAGTAGTTCCCATCATCTTTAACTGATCAGGAAATTGCTTATAATCCCAACACATACATATCTTACAGTCAATAGTTGCATTTTCCAAGGACTATGGGCATTAAATTCATTCATATAAATTAATGAACAATTGCTACTCTTAAGGAGTATTCTCTTATTAGAACATACACAGTAAATTTTTAATTCTCTGTCCAGTTACTCTGGATATGTGAATTTTTGCTTCTCTGGATTATCTTTCTGTAATATACAAACAAATATACAATATAATAACTTAAAATATACTATTTGATTGGCTTTGGGATTGTGCTTACTTTCCTATGGCTGCCACCCAACTTCTTTTAGTAATTTTTTTGTATTAGATGAATTGAATTCATAGTTAATTAGAATCAGACTTGAGATATTTCACATGGCAAAACTCAAATTATCATTATCCTTGCACAGCAACTACAGAGTTTGTACTCTTAGGCCTATCAGACACCCCATAACATTAGAAGGTAATTTTCATTTTTTGATTTACAAATTAAGTAGTAAATGGCTGTGGAAACCTGACAATAATCATCTCCACCTACAAAGACTCTTGTCTAAAGAATCCAGAATTTCTCCTTAGAAGTTAAATTTTCCACTGTTTCAAACCCCAGATTTCTGGAGCAATCATTATTAAAGTCAAGAACTTTTTTTTTTTTTCATTTGTTTAAATAATAATTAAAAAAAATTTTTTTTAAAGGTACTTAGACTGCATAAATGTTACACAAAAAATATAGGGATTCCCATACACCCCACCTCCCACACATCCCACAACCTCTCACATAAACATCCTTCATTAGTGTGGCACATTCATTGCAATTGTTAAGTGAAGTCTTGTAGCCATATACACTCATTTGTCTTTACCTTTTCCCCTTTCATTTGAGGTCTTTTTCCAGTTGCATTGCTAGTTGGTGCTTGTTAGTAATCCCTCGGTGCAGGGAGGCTCATGACTGGGAGGAAGGTAATGCATTTATATGCTGAGTTTTGCTTAGAGAGGGGCCACATTTGAGCAAGAATGATGTTCTCAGGAGGCAACTTTTAGGCACTGCACAACAATAACCTAAGTTTCAATTTCAAGAGCAAAGGCTCATAAACAATAGCCTAAGTTTCAATTTCAAGAGCAAAGGCTCATAAGTATAGTCGTCAATATCAAGGGTCCATCAGTGGATCATCCTCCTTCGCCAGTCATTGCCCCTGCACTTCGGAGACTATTGCTGGTTCATTAGAGAATGTGGCAGAGTTCTCCAGGATGGGGATTCAATATTCTCTTGGTTATTGTATGAGTCTTCACCCACTATGGCAATGCCCTGAAAGATTTGAACATTTTTATACGCCTTATATGTATGTCCAGGCAAACTTCTGCCAATGTATCCTCCATCACTGATACCCACCAACAATGATCCTCCCCTGTCCCAGTTGTAACCCTTCTGTGATCCAAAGTTTCCTCAAAAATGAAGCCTTTAAAATATGAAAATGCAATTAATAGGAAAATCAAATAATAACATGTTTAAAAATGAGAAATAAAATACATAAAATTTAAAAAAAAAACTAAAAATAAAATAAAATGTAAAGATTAGGATATTAAAAAATAATGAAAAATATTAAAAATTTTTGGACACTTTACCTTTCATCACTAATATCTGGTATCCTATCTGTACAGTGACATTTTCTTCCATTTATTCCCCAGTGTCTTACTATTTTTCATTTTGTTTTCAAAAACGTTTTAGGTCACAGTAAAGTCACATACCGAATACAGGGGACTCTCTTATGCCCAACATCATCCCCTTTTCCTCCTTCCCATATTAATACCCTTTTCTATGTGTGTGGTACCTTTGTTATAACTAATATACAAATAGTGAAACATAGCTTCTAAACATAGTCAATGGTATATATTATGGTTTACATTTTAGTCCATACACTTTTATAAATTTGGATGATATTTAACATGGCCTGTATCCATCATTGTTAGATCAAGTAGAACACTCCCATTGCCCTCTAAATACCCCCTGTTTGATCTATTCTATTCCTACTTCCCCCTCCCCTCCGGGTAGATGGTGACCCCATGGCTTCATTCCTTGGATGACAAGATTCGTAGTTACATGCAACAACACTGAGGTCTTGACACACTGGTTTGTCCTCCCCTATTAGGAACAACCTATGGTCTTGAGAGACTCCTATTTGTGAACAGCTCAGTCCTCCCAAGGATGGGAATACAACTCCTTCCCACTCATTATGTTGGTCTCCACCCAGATACAATGCATGATGATAAAATGATCACCCACACACTCCCTAGAAGGCTGCACCAGGTGCGCTCTGTTGTGAATGCAGCCCCCCAAACTTATTGCCATATGAGCATTCTTAACTTTGTGCTTTCTACAACATACCCGCAAATCCCCTGCATTTACCTGGTCCCTCTCTGAACCTTCCACCCAATTCCCTGGACCTTCCAACCCTCTACCCACCTGTCAAACCTGCACCACCCAACCCAATAATATCACTATCCTCCTGTCATATCCTTTCAATATGCAATGAAACACTTTTACCTTAACCATAGCTGATGTCTGTATGGGTGTTTGCTCATAACCTTCTTCTTTTCTCTTTCCTGTAAACCTATCTTCCAGATAATAGTTCTCTGAGTCTGCTCAATTTGCTTAATTCATATCAGTGAGGTCATGTACTGTTCATCTTTCAATGCCTGGCTTGCTTCACTCAACAAAAGGTCCTCAAGATTCATCCATTTTATACCATGTATTAGCACTGTATTCCTTCTTACACCTGAGTAATATTCCATTGTATATATGTACCATATTTTGTTTATCCATTCATCTGTTGATGGGCATTTGGGTTTATTTCCAACTTTCAGCAATTGTGAATAACACCACTATGAACATCGGTGTGCATATATCTGTTTGTGTCTTTGCTTTCAATTTTTCTGGGTATATACCTGGCAGTGGAATTGCTGGATCATATGGCAGTTCTACAGTAAGTTTTTGAGGAACTGTCAAACGGTCCTCCACAATGGCTGGACCATTCTACATTCCCACCAGCAGTGAGTGAGGGTTCCCATTCCTCCACATCCTCTCCAACACTTGTAGTCCTCTGATTTTTTAATAGCTACCAGTCTAATTGGTGTAAGATGGTATCTCATTGTAGTTTTGATTTTACATTTCCCTAATAGCTACTGATGTTGAGCATCTTTTCATGTGCTTTTTAGCCATTTGTATTTCTTCCTTGGAGAAGTGTCTTTTCAGGTCGCATGCCCATTTTTTTATTTATTAAAGCATATCATTCATACATGAATATACATAAACAATGAGTGTATGGTAATAGTTGTGAACTTACAAAACAAACATACATAACATCATACAGGGCTCTCATACCTCACCCTACCACCAATACCTTGCATTGTTGTGAAACATTTTTAACTAATGATTAAAGAGCATCCTCAAAATATTACTACTAACCAAAGTGATTTTCCCCAACCCATCCTATTATTATTATTTTTTATATCATTTATACAGGAACATACATAAACAATATGTATATAGTAAAGGTTGTGAACTTACAAAACAAAAATTCATAACATGATACAGGGGACCCATACATCAACCCTCCACCAACACCTTTGCATTTTCATGAGACATTTGTTACAAATTATGAAATAATATTGTCAAATCTCAATACTAATTATATTCCTTATTTTATATTTGGTATATATTTCCCCAACCCACCCTATTATAATTTTTAAAATATATTTTTTTTTTACAGAAGTTGTAAATATACAAGACAATCATTCACATGTGCAGAATTCTCAAACAACACCCCCCTATCAACACAACACACTGAGGTGGAATGTTTGTTACAGATTATGAGATAGTATCATCCGGTTTTTACCAGGTCCACAGTGTATATTTGGCACACAATTTACATACTTCCCCATTATCAACACAGTACATGTGTGGCCTAGATGCAAGAATATTATATTATTACTGTTAACCACACTCCATAGGTCACTCTAGTTGCATTTTTCCAATGCTTCTCCACATTCCCACCACCTTCCAATAGTGATGCACATCTGCTCTAGCTCACAAAGGACAATCTTGTATTAGTACCATCAACCACTACTCTCATCCATCTCTGGGTTTACTGTGCTATTCATTCCCTAGATTATTCTATAGTTTTATGTCAATTGGCATTTACATCCCCAGACTACCATTTTCAATCACAACCCCATTTATAAACCAGCTGTTACTCACTTTCATGTGTTACCATGAACTCTTTACATTTCCACACTTTTACAGTAAAGCTAAACTTCTACATACATTAAATATCATGAGTCCATCTCAATCCTCCTCTTATCTCATTTAAGAATCCACCCATACCACCAGTCTTAAAGATATTTTTCCACATTTTCTTCTAGAAGCTTTCTGTTTCTTGCTTTTATATTTAGGTTTCTCATTCATTTTTAGTTAATTTTTGCATAGGTGTGAGATTGGGGTCCTCTTCCCTTCTTTTGCTATGGATACCAAATTTTCTCAGCACCGTTTGTTGAATGGACTGTTCTGCCTTAGCTGGGTGAGTTTGCCAGGCTATTCAAAAATCACTTGACCATAGATTTGAGGGTCTGTTTTTTAACCATCAGTTTGATTCCATTGATCTATGTGCCTGTCTTTATGCCAATACCATGTTCTTTTTACCACTGTAGCTAGGTGATACCACTTAAAGTCTGGAAATGAGAGTATTCCAACTTCACTATTCCTTTTTAAGATGTTTCTCATGATTCACGACCCATTACACTTCCAAATAAATTTGATTATCATGTTTTCCATTTATTTAAAACATACTAGTGGAATTTTTATCAGGATTGCATTGAATCTGTATATCAATTTGAGTAAAATTGACATCTTAATGATATTTATTCTTTCAATTCATAAGCATGGAATGTTCTTCCAATTATTTCTGTCTCTTTTTTATTTCTTTTAACAATAAGTTGTAGTTTTCTAACTACAAGTGCTTTACATCGTTGGTTAAGCTTATTCCTGAATATTTGGGTTTTATCTGTCATATTTTATTTTCACTACTCTTTTGACACTTTTACTTACTTTTATTGGTATAATCTTCATTTCTAGACCTCTCCCAGGCCTCTCTCTCCTGTCTTTTCTGTTCAGGCTGTAGCACACCCTTTAGTATTTCCTGCAAAGCAGGTCTCTTGGTTACAAACTCTCTGAGTTTTTGTTTTATCTGTGAATATTCTAAACTCACCCTCATTTTAGTAAGACAATCTTCTGGGATATAAGATTCTTGGTTGGAAGCTTTTTTCTTGCAATATATATCATTCCACTGTCTTCTTGCCTCCATGGTTTTTGGTGAAAAATCAGCATTTAATCTTATTGGGTATCTCTTATATGTTATGCATTGCTTTTTTCTTGTTCCTCTCTGAATTATCTCTTTGTCTTTGGCATTTGATATTCTGATTAGTATGTATCTCAGAGATGGCTGAGTCAGATTTTTTTGGATGGGAGTATGTCATGCTTCTTGGACATGGATATCTATGTCCTTCAATAGGTTTGGGAAATATTCTACCATTATTTCTTCAAATATTCCTTCTGCCCCTTTTCCCTTTTCTTCTCCTTCTGGGACACTCATGACATGTATGTTTACATGCCCCTTTCTGTCTTTTAATTCCTTGAGATCTTGTTCAAGTTTTCCCAACCTTTTCTTCATCTGTTCTTTTGTATGTTCACTTTCAGAGGCCATTTCTTCAAACTCACCAATCCTTTCTTCTGCCTCCTTAAATCTGCTATTATATGATTCTAGTGCATTTTTAATTTCATTTATTGCACCTTTCTTTACATAAGATCTACTATATTTCTATGTATGTTTTCAAATTCTTCTTTGTGCTCACCCAATGTCTTCTTAATATCCTTACTTTCTTTAGCCATCTCATTGAATTTATTAAGGAGATTTGTTTGAACATCGATGATTAGTTGTCTCAACTCTTTTATGTCATCTGGAGGCTTATATTGTTCCTGTAACTGGGCCATACCTCCTGTTTCTTTGTGTAATTGCAATTTTTTGTTGGTGTCTTGACATTTGGCTTACTAGAGTATTTATTCTGGTTTTTGTCTTTAGTTTAGGGATTCCTGCCCTTTCTCCCTTGCTGGTTGTGTAGTAGGAGCCAAGGATGTATTTGGTGCTATAAGCTGTGGAGGCTCATGCCACCCTCATTGCCCCAAGGACCAATGAAGCTTCTCCCAACTTTCTCCTTTGTCAGGGGTGGGGACTAAGCCACAGCGCTGTGCAATAACCCAACTCATGCAGGTCTAGACTTTAGTTGCCCAAAGAGACTGATGAAGCTTCATGCCCCTTTGCCTGGGGCAGGGATGGAGCTGAAAGTGTGGGCCGCAATCTATGCAGTGCAGGTCCAAGATGAACACAGTTGCCTAGGTAAACTTCCGATTATTCAGTCTGTGCCAGCTAAATGTACCTGCAGTTACCAGGATAGGCTGGTGCAGGGCTCATCAGCGTCCTCCCTCTAGGGGAGGGACTGAAGCGTAGGCTTGTGCTGCAGGCCAGTCGGGGTGAAAGAAACCCGTCATAACTGTCACTGTGATTTTCAGTCAGTCTGGCTTCCCCTCATGCTGGGGGTGGAGTCAAAATGGCAGCTACCGGTCTCCTTCTGATTTGCACATGCTCAATCTTTAGCTGTTCTTAGAGTTCTATTTTAGCCAGCCTAATTTAATAATCAGTAGTTCAACAGTCTCCTTCTCCCCTATTTTTGGGAAATAGAACTTCCAATTCCTGCCACAAAATAGCTCCTGGAATGGCTTGCACTGCCAAAATAGGATGATCACCAGATTCTGTGGCGTGGCCTGTAATTTAATGGAGAGGATGGCGCAGCTACCCCTAGCTTCCTCCCTGCCCTAGATAGGCCTGGGGCTTAGGCTGGAGTGGCACTCTGATTTAGAAAGAAAGAAACCGGTCCCTACCAGCACTGTGATTTTCAGTCAGCCCCGCTCCCCTTCATGTCAGGCGTGGAGTTAAGATGGAAGCCCCTGGCCCCTTTCTGATTTGGACAAGTTCACACTTTAGCTGTTTTAGTATTATACTTTAGGCCACCATATTTAATAATCAGTAGCTGAAGTTGCCCAACTGTCTCTTCCTCCTGTTTTGGGAAGTGGAGCCTTCATTTCCAGCCATGGAACATCTCCCGAGGTGGCTTGTTCCTCCAGCAGAGGATGGGCACCGGCTTCCATGGTGTGAAGCTCTCTACTTACAAATCTCTGCAAATGGGCAATCTCCTCCTTCCATTCTTTCAAGGATGTTGCAGGATGCACTTCTGGTCTACTGGAGTCCCCAACAAGTTCTCTATATAGCTCTGGTAGATCACCAAATGCCCCATAGTAGGAGCTGATTCTCAGAGCTTTTTACTCTGCCTCCAATTTGCTGGTCCACTTGCCCATTTTTTAAATGGGTTGCTTGTCTTTTTATTTCCTAGGCATAGGATTTCTTTATATATGCAAGATATTAGGCTTCTATCAGATAAATGGTTTCCAAATCTTTTCTCCCATTAGGTAAGCTGCCTTTTTACTTTCTTGATAACATCCTTTAAGGTGAAAAAGTTTTTAATTTTCAGGAGATCCCATTTATCTATTTTTCTATCACTGCTAATGGATGTGAAGTTCATAAAACCATTTCCTATTACAAGGTCCTGTATATGTTTCTCTACATTATCTTCCAAGGTCTGTGTGGTATTGGCTTTCATATTTTGATCTTTAATCCATCTTGAGTTGGTTTTTGTATAAGGTGTGAGAGGGTGTTCCTTTCTCATTCTTTTGGTTATGGATATCCAGTTCTCCAATCACCATTTGTTAAACAGGCCATTTCTTCCAGGTGCATGGGCTTGGTGGCCTTGTCAAATATCAGATGACTGCATATGCAAGGATCTATATCAGCACTCTCAATTTAGTTCTATTGGTCAGTATGCCTATCCTTGTGCCAATACCATACAGTTTTGACCACTGTAACTTTCTCATGTGTTTTAAAGTCAGGTAGTGTGATATCTCCAATTTCATTTTTCTTTTTCAATATGTCTTTGGCTATTCAAAGGCTTATACCCTTCCAAACAATTTTTGTTGTTAGGTTTTCCAATTCATTTTTTTAAAATGCAACATTGATTTGTATTGGGATTGCATTAAATCTGTAGATTAGTTTGGGTAGGGTAGAAATCTTAATGATATTTAGTCTTCCTATCTATGAACAGGGAATAATCTCCCATTTATTTAAGTCTTCTTTGATTTCCTTTAATAGTGTTGTGCAGTTTTCAGTATATAAGTCCTTTACATCGTTAGTTAAATTTATTTCTAGATATTTGATTCTTTTAGTTACTGTTGCAAATGGTATTTTTTTCTTAATTTCCTCCTCAGATTGCTCATTATTGGTGTATAGGAATGCTACTGATTTTTGCACATTGATCTTATAGCCTGTGACTTTACTGCACTCATTTATAAGTTCCAGAATCTTTGTAGATTTCTCAGGGCTTTCTTTGTGTAGGGTCATGTCATATGCAAATAGTGAAATTTTTACTACTTCCTTTCCTATTTGGATGCCTTTTATATCTTTTTCTTGCCTTAGTATTTAAGCAAGTACTCCTAACACAAATTTTAAGTAGGAGTCATGATAGTGTGCATCCTTGTCTTGTTCCCGATCTTTGAGGGAAAGCTTTTAGGATTTCAACATTGAAGATGATGTTAGCTGTGGGTTTTTCATATATACCCTTTATCATATTCAGAAAGTTTCCTTCTATTCCTATCTTTGCAGGGTTTTTATCAAGAAAAGGAGCTGCATTTTGTCAAATGCTTTTTCTGCATCTATAGAGATGATCATGTGGTTATTTCTATCTGTTTATTTGGTTTATTACATTGATTGATTTTCTTATGTTGAACCATCCTTGCACACCCAAGATGAAACCTACTTGGTCATGGTGTATAATTCCCTTGATGTGTTGTTGAAAGCAATTAGCAAGTATTTTGTTGAGGATTTTAGCATCTAGTTTCATTAGAGAGATTAGTCAGTAATTTTCCTTTCTTGTTGAATCTTTGTTTAGCTTTGGTATTAGAGTAATATTTGAATCATAGAATGAGTTAGGCAATGTCACTTCTACTTTTATTTTTTGGAAGAGTTTAAGCAGGATTGGTGTTAGTTCATTCCAGAATGTTTGGTAGAATTCACCTGTGAAATCATCTGGTCCTGGTATCTTCTTAGTTGGGAGGCTTTTGATGATTGAGTCTCTCTCTCTACTTGTAATTGGTCTGTTGAGTTCATCAATTTCTTCTTTCAACAATGTATGCTGTTTGTGAGTTTCTTGGAATTCATCCATTTCCTCAAAATTATCATTCTTGTTGGCACATAATTTTTCAAAGTATCCTCTTATAATACTCTATTTCTGTGGGGTCAGTAGTGATAACCCCTTGTTCATTTCCTATATTGTGTATTTGCATCTTCTTTTTTATTTTTTTCTTTTTTAGTCTGGCTAATGGTTTATCAATGTTATTGATCATCTCTAAGAAGCAGCTTTTGGCTTTGCTTATTTTTTTAGTATTTTCTTATTTTCTATTTCATTTAATTCTTCTCAAATCTTTGTTATTATCCTCTTTCTACTTCCTTTGGGGTAAGTTTGTTGTTGTTTTTCCAGTTCTTTCAGGTTTGCAGTTAGGGCCTCAAATTTAGATCTTTCTTCTTTTTTGATATATGCATTTATGGCTATGAATTTCCCTCTCAGTACAGCTTTTGCTGCATCCTATATGTTTTGATATGTAGGATTGACATTTTCATTTGTTTCAAGGTAGTTACTGATTTCTTTTGAGATTTCTTCCTTGACCCATTGATCACATTGATCCCCTAATGTGTTAATCAAATTCTTTGTTTCTTTATTGATTCTTTGTCAAAATGTTCTGTCTAATGGTGACAATGGTGTATTAAAGTCCCCCACTATAATTGTAAAGGCATCTATTTCTCCTTAGTTTTTCTAGTGTTTGCCTCATGTATTTTGAGGCACATCTGTTAGGTGCATAAACATTTATGATTGTTCTTTCTTCTTGAATGATTATCCCTTTCACTAATATATAGTGTCTTTCTTTGTCTCTTACAATAGTTTTGCTTTTAAAGTCTATTTTGTCCGGTATTAGTATAGCTAATGCCATCCTTTTTTGGTTATTGTTTGCATGTAAGATTGTTTTCCAGGCATTCGCTTTCAGCTGCATTGACACTTTGTTCTTATTCTGTTTTATTGCTGATTTTTATGTCCCCTTGGAAGAAAATATTAGGGCCAGAGAAAGTGAAAGAGGTAAAAAAAAAAAAGTAAAGGATAATAATAATAATAGTAATTGTTAGAAGAGGAACATTTTAAGACCTTCGAAAATGAATATTTAACTCATGTAAGCTGTGTAGAGTAAAAGGAATAAAATGGTGGGGTAACACCAATGAAATGGAAAATCAAGTAGAGAAAAATATATAGACAATTAAAAGGCCAGTATGATGAAGAAAGAGGGAATGAGAAAAGAAAAGGAAAAAAAAAGAAAAAAGAGTAATAAAAGAAAGAAAACAGGATAGACAAAGTAGAAATAAAAACCAGAAAAATTGAGAACTCAACAAAGAGAGGTGGAATGTAAGAACAACAACAGAAATCAGAAGATAGAATGGTGAGGGAAGGAAAAGAGATAGCGTTGGTAGACAAAATCGGTATACAGAAAAAAGGGGAAATTAAGGAAGAGGAAACACAGTAACCAAGAATCAAGCTAGCAGCACCTTGAGGAATTTAGCTCTTCATCCAGGTCTCTCCAGATCAAAGCCCTGAAGCCTTTGACTGTGGGTTCCCAAAACAGATCACTCAGGCAGGATCTTGCTCCCACTCAGCCATTTTTGTGTACGTGTGTGTGCGAGATCTGCCTATGTTTCTTTGAAAGAAAAAAAATTTGCACCATAGGAAAGGAAAGGGATAGGAAGCCCAAAAGAATAATAGTAATGGTAATAGTAAAGGTAGGAGAGCAAACGTACAAGCCCCAGGAAACTGAAAAATTAATGCAAGAAGTACAGAGGAAGATTAGGAAATTGGAATAGAAACAATGAAACAAGGAATAGAATAGAGAAAAAAATATATCTAATGAATTAAAATGCTGGAATTGCAGAAGAGGGGAAAAGAAAAAAGAGAAAAAGGAAAAAGGAGAAAAGAGAAAGTATACAGAGAAAAAGGAAGAGAGGGAAAAATACAAGCAAAAAAATTGGAGACCAAATAAAAGAGGTGGAATGAAAGAACAACAGAAAACAAAAGATATAAAGATTCAGGAGTGAAA
>JAQZBX010055672.1:0-18362 GCA_029593785.1 Cabassous unicinctus | reverse complement strand
GGTGCCTTAGCCATGTACCACCCCATGGCAACTTCTCTATGGCCACTTTTTTGCATGTAGCTTAATGGTTGCTTCTTTTACAGATGTAGGACAGATGACAGGAATGCAAAATAAAGGATCCACCTCTTGGTTCCAGGACAAGGATGTTTTTGATGTGCAGGTACACAATAAACTGCCAGGGATGCCAACATGGCTTGGAGGCTATTATAAATCTCTTGTCATAGCATAGCACCCCTTAATGAGCATCCAGTCATCTTTATGCCATTGATTTATCCATAATGTGAGTCCTCGATATACAGCCCAGCTACTAATGCAGAGTGTGAAGGGACATGTTTCTCTAGTAATTACCATCCATGTGGTGCTTAAATCAGCCTATTGGCTAATCTTTCTTTTTTTTTTATTGTCGGTAAAAATCAAATTTCTCACAATACATACCAATATTTGTAAAATGATATATAAATACATATGCATATATGTGCATTTGTTTACATGAATGCTATTTTATATATATATATATTTATTTATTTATTTATTTATTTATTTATTTATTTATATAAATATATTTTTAAAGGTGCTTAGATTACCTAAATATTACTCAGAAATTACAGGGATTTCCATGTTCCCCACCTCCCACAACTCCAACAACATCTCACACCACCATCCTTCATCAGTGTGGCACAACACCCGCAATGCATACACACATCCTGGGGCCTTGCCACCGAGCATAGACCACAGTTCACATCATAGACCACACTCTCTCCCACACAGTTCTGCATGGTATATGCTGGTGCAAAATGGCCTACATCCGTCACCGCAATGCCACTCAGGACAACCCCCAAGTCCCAAAAAAGCCCCCGTATTTCAACTGCCCCTCCTATCCCTGCCCCAAAAACGTCCAGTGGCCACCAGCTCCACCACACTGCTACAACCTCTTCCATTGCTTGAATCACAACATGTCTACAACAGAGCACCACCAAGTCCACTCTAGTCCGTAGCTCCTCCCCCAATCCTGAGGGGACTGGGATGGTGATGTTCACTCCACCTCCAAGTGAGAGAGGGCTTATATCCCATGGATATGGTGGATGGGATTATCCTGCATGCAGCTGCAGGCTCTCTCCATTCCCTGGGATGGCCATTGCCCATCGTCGTCTCCTCGCCAGGTTACTTGGATGAGTCCATTGAGTTGTAGGGTAGGAGTTGCAGCTCCACCGAGATTCCAGGCACAGCTGGCACATAGGTAGGCCAGAGGATACAGTCTCTGGAAGAACACCTAACAAATCCAACATCACATATAAGATTGAATAGAAGTGACTGATGGACCATGTGCAGGGAGGACTTATTTGAGTTCAACTCTGTCACTCTCAGGAGCACAGATTCCAATGAAGAGCCCACTAATTAGGCATCAATCTCTGGGGCTATCCCCACTTGTATAGGACCTGGGGGTCTCCAGAGCCCTCAGGGGTCCCTCTGTGTGGGGTGATATCCACTTTGGTGTTCTATGAGATCCTACTGAGGTGTGCATAAGCATTACCTCTGGGATGACTTCCCGACTCTCTTTGAAGTCTCTTAGCCACGTGAACTCATTTCTCTTTACCTTTTCCCCCTTTTATTCAAGGTATTTTTCCAATCATGTTGCCAGTTGGCACTTGGTATTAATCCCTCGTTGCCAGGGAGTCTCATCCCCGGGAGTCATATCCCACATTGGGGGGAGGGTAATGCATTCATATGCTGAGTTTGGCTTAGAAAGAGGCCACATTTGAGAAACAAGGGGGCTTTCAGGTGGCAACCCTTAGGCACCCCATAACAGTAGGCTAAGTTTCAATTAGAAGAGCAAATACTCATAAGGCTAGTCCTCAATAACAAGAACCCATCAGTGGGCCATCCTCTTTTGCCAGACACTGCCTCTGCTTGCCCATTTTTTAAATGGGTTGTTTGTCTTTTCATTTTCGAGGTGTAGGATTTCTTTATATATGCAGGATATTAGTCTCCTATCAGATATATGATTGCCAAATATTTTCTCCCATTGGGTAGGCTGCCTTTATATTTTCTTAATAACATCCTTTGAGGTGCAAAAGTTTTTAATTTTGATAAAATCCCATTTATCTATTTTTCCTCTTTCTGCTCATGCTTTGGCTGTGAAGTTCATGAAACCATTTTCTATTACAAGGCCCTGTAGATGCTTCCCTACATTATCTTCCAAGGTCTTTATGGTTTTGGCTCTTATATTTAGATCTTTGATATATCTGGAATTGATTTTTGTATAAGGTGTGAGATGGTATTCTTCTCTCATTCATTTGGATATGGATATCCAGTTCTCCAAGCATCACTTGTTAAAGAGGCCATTCTCTCCCAACAGAGTGGGCTTGGTGGCCTTGTCGAATATCAGATGACGGTATATTCGAGGATCTATATCAGAACTCTCAATTCGGTTCCATTGGTCAGTAGGTCTATCCTTGTGCCAATACCATGTGGTTTTGTTCACTGTAGCTTTGTAGTATGTTTTAAAGTCAGGTAATATGATACCTCCAACTTGATTTTTCTTTTTCAGTATGTCTTTGGCAATTCAGGGCGTCTTACCTCTCCAAATATATTTTGTAGTTAGTTTTTTCAGTTCCTTAAATAAAACAGTGTTGATTTTTATTGGGATTGCATTAAATCTGTAGATTAGTTTGGGTAGGATAGACATCTTGATGATGTTCAGTCTTCCTATCCATGAACAGGGAATATTTTCCACTTATTTAAGTCTTCTTTGATTTCCTTTAACAGTGTTGTGTAGTCTTCTATATATAAGTCCTTTACATCTTTAGTTAAATTTATTCCTAGATATTTGATTCTTTTAGTTAGTATTGTTAATGGCATTTTTTTCTTGATTTCCTCCTCAGATTGCTAGTTATTGTTGTACAGAAATGTTACTGATTTTTGAGCATTGATCTTGTAGCCTGCAACATTACTGAAGTCATTTATAAGTTCTAGAAGCTTTGTTGTAGATTTCTCAGGGCTTTCTATGTATAGGATCATGTCGTCTGCAAATAATGAAATTTTCACTTCTTCCTTTCCAATCTGGATGCCTTTTATGTCCTTTTCTTGCCTCAGAGCTCGGGCAAGTACTTCTAAGACAATGTTAAATAGGATTGGTGATAGAAGGAATCCTTGTCTTGTTACCGATCTCAGAGGGAAGGCTTTTAGGATTCCACCATTGAAAATGATGTTGGCTTTGGGTTTTTCATATATACCCTTTATCATATTCAGAAAGTTTCGTCTATTCCTATCTTTTGTAGTATTTTTATCAGAAAGAGTGCTGTATTTTGTTGAATGCTTTTTCTGCATCTATAGAGATGATCATGTGATTTTTTTCTTTCAATCTGTTTATGTGGTGTATTACATTGATTGATTTTCTTATATTGAATCTTCCTTGCATACCTGGGATGAAACCCATTTGGTCATGGTGTATAATCCTTTTGATATGTTGTTGAATGTGATGAGCAAGTATTTTGTTGAAGAATTTAGCATCTAGGTCCATTAGAGAAATTGGTCTGTAATTTTCCTTTCTTGTGGTATCTTTGTTTGGTTTTGGTATTAAGGTAATATTAGCATCATAGAATGATTAGGCAATATTCCTTCTACTTCTATTTCTTGGAAGAGCTTAAGCAGAATTGGTGTTAGCTCTTTCCAGAATGTTTGATAGAATTCAGCTGTGAAGCCATCTGGTCCTGGGCTCTTCTTAGTGGGGAGGTTTTTGATGACTGAGTCTATCTCTTTACTTGCAATTGGACTGTTGAGTTCATCAATTTCCTCTTTCATCAATGTAGACTGTTTGTGAGTTTCTAGGAATTTTGTCCTCCTATGATAATCTTTATTTTTGTGGGGACAGTAGTGATATCCCCTTGCTCTTTCCTTATTTTGTGTATTTGAATCTGTTCTCTCTTTTTTCTTGTTAGTCTGACTAATGGTTTGTCAATTTTATTGATCTTCTCGAAGAACCAGCTTTTGGTTTTGTTTATTGTTTCTAGTGCTTTCTTATTCTCTATTTCATTTAGTTCTGCTCTAATCTTTGTTATTTCCTTCTTTCTACTTCCTTTTGGTTTAGTTTGTTGTTGTTTTTCCAATTCCCCCAAGTGTGCATTTAGGTCTTCAAATTTAGCTCTTTCTTCTTCTTTAATATATGAATTTATGGCTATGAACTTCCCTCTTAGGACTGCTTTCACTGCATCGCATAGTTTTTGATATGTTGTGTTGTCATTGTCATTAGTTTCAAGGTAGTTGCTGATTTCTTTTGAGATTTCCTCCTTGACCCAATGTTTGCTAATAGTGTGTTGCTTAACTTCCATATCCTTGTGGCTAACCTGTTTCTCTGGCCCTTAGGGATTTCCAATTTCATTCCGTTGTGGTCAGAGAAATTACTTTGTATAATCTCAATCTTTCTGAATTCATTGAGAGTTGTTCTGTGGCCTAGCATGTGGTCTATCTTGGAGTATGTTCCATGTGCACTCGAGAAGAATGTAAATCCTGCGTTATTTGGGTGTAGTGTTCTGTATATGTCTATTAAGTCCAGGTCCTCTAATGTATTATTGAGAGCCTTTGTTTCTTTAGTGATTCTCTGTCTAGATGTTCTGTCTAATGATGATAATGGTGTGTTAAAGTCCCCTGCTATAATTGTAGAGGCATTTATTTCTCCACTTAGTTTTTCCAGGGTTTGCTTCATGTATTTTGAGGCACCCTGATTAGGTGCAAAAATGTTTATGATTGTTCTCTCTTCTTGAGAGTTACCTCTTTTACTAATATATAGTGTCCATCTTTGTCTCTTACGATAGTTTTGCATTTAACGTCTATTTTGTCTGATATTAGAATAGCTACTCCTGCTCGTTTTTGGCTATTGTTAGCTTGTAAAATGGTTTTCCAGCCATTCACTTTAAGTGTCCTTGAATCCCTGGGTCAAAGGTGGGTTTCTTGTAGACAGCATATAGATGGATCATATTTCTTTATCCATTCTGCCAATCTGTGTCTCTTGATAGGTGAATTTAGTCCATTAACATTCAGTGTTATTACTCATAATGAATTTCTTACTTCAGCAATTTTTCTTTGGGTTAACATATGTCATATGTTGTTTTGTTTCTGTTTTTGTCTTGTAAGTTGCTTTTAAACTCTACTCTAACTCTCTCTCCCTTGTTTTTTCCTTTCAAATTGTGGAACTTCCCTTAGTGTTTCTTGAAGTGCTGATTTCTTATTGACATACTCTCTTAATTTCTGTTTATCTGTGAATATTTTAAACTCTCCATCATTTTTGAATGCCAGTTTTGCTGGGTTGACAATTCATGGCTGGAAGTTTTTTTCTTTTAGTATTTTGACTAAGTCATATCACTGTCTTCTTGCCTCCATGGTTTCAGATGAGAAATCAGCACTTAATCTTATTGTGCTTCCCTTGTATGTGATTGTGCCCTTTTCTCTTGCTGCCTTGAATATTTTCTCTTTCTCTTGAGCATCGGACATTTTGACAAGTATATGTCTTGGAGTTGGCTTGTTGGGATTTATACTGTTTGGGGTGTGCTTTCCTTCCTGAATCTGCACATCCATCTCTCTCAGTAGGGTTGGGAAGTTTTCAGCCTTTATTTCCTTCAACACTTCTTCTGCTCCCTTTCCCTTCTCTTCTCCTTCTGGGATGCCCATAATACGTATGTTTGAGCATTTTGTGTTGTCGGTTAATTCCCTGAGTCCCTGCTGGATTTTTTCTATCTTTTTGTCTATTTTTTCTACTATCTGTTTCATTTCAGATGTATTGTCTTCCACATCACTAATTCTTTCTTCTGCCTGTTCAAATCTGGCTATGTGAATCCAGCATCTTTTTGATTTCTTGGATTATGCCATTGGTCACCATCATATCCATTATCTTTTTGGAAGTGTTTACAATTTCTTCAGTATGTTCTTCCAGTGTCTTCTTAATATTCTTAATCTCTTCCTTCACTTGTTTAAGTTGGTCCATGATATTTGTTTGGAAAACTTTGATTAGTTGTTCAATGTTCTGCTTCACTTCCTGGTTTTTAGTTTGTTCATTGGATTGGTCCATGTTTTCCTGTTTCTCAGTGTGGTTTGTAATTTTTTGTTGCCCTCTAGTCATCATTTTATCTTGATGGATTTATTCAGTTAATTAGCTTCTTTCTCTGCTCTAGAGTTTTATTTAGCTGGTGGTTCTGCGTGTGTGTAAAGTTTTCTCTTTGATACTTTTTCCTCTTATTTTATTTCCTTGCTTCTTTCTATGTTCCCTTGAAGGCAAAGGATTAGGTCTGGAATAATTGAAAGATGTGAGAAAGGAAGATGGATAAAAGTAATATTGATAAAAGTTAGAAGTGGGGCCAAATAAGACTTAATTAAGTGAATATTTAACTCATGTAGGCAGTGTAGAATAATAGGAAAGAAAGTGGAGTACCTACAATGGACTGGGAAACCAAATAGAGGAATATATATATAATGATTTATAAGGCTAGAATTATGAGGAGGGAGAGAAAGAGTTAAGAAAGGGCTGAAATGAAAGAGTTAATATTAATTTTAAAAAAAGAAACAAAATAGAGGGAATAGAAATTGATACCCTTGAGTTGTGGGCATATGGAAAAATGTGGTATTTAATAGCCACAACAGAAAGCAGAAGGCAAAAAGATTAGGGTGGGATAAGAGATAGTTTGGAATACAAAATCAATATATAGAGAGAATGGGAAATTACTGAAAAAGAAGCACAGCAAAGAAGAGACAAGCTAGCAGCACCTAATTTTTAAAAAAATGAAAGAAAGAAGAAAGGGGGGAGGAAAGAGGAAAGAAAAGCAAGAGACAACAAATAAACAGAGAAAAACCAAACAACCACACAGGCAAGCAGTCAAACCAAGCTAAGGGGGATCAATATTCCCTGGGGTCCCTGTGGATCCTCTCAGCCTGCTTGTGTTTATCAATCAATTTCCCCACAGAGTCCTATATGCAGGTCCTGAAGCAGCTTTTGACTATTAAACTAAATTAAAAAGAGTTTATTTTTCATTTATTAAAGTGAATGTTTTATTTATATATTTATTTATTTGGCATAATACAGGACCAAAAATAAGTCCTTCTCTAGACCACCCCCTCACAGAGGGGACTCTAACTGGGTTCGTGGAAACTAATCGAGCACTTCCCAATTTCTGGATTCCCCAGGGACGCTAAAGTTCTGATGTTTGTCAGTGCAGAATGCTAAAAATGGCTGACTCCACCCTTCTGGATCAGAGCTCCAGTGTCACCGGGCTGCTGGTAAATCATGGTTTACTCATCAGATTCACCTCTCCCCTCAGACTGGTGCTGCTTCAAGCTGGCTTATCTGCTCCTCAATGTTATTAGGGGGTCCACGCAGCCAAATCGACAGCAAAAATATCCCCTCTCTGCTTTCTGTCAGAACTCTCCCTCTCTTGGAGATTGCTCCTCTCTCCAGCTTCACAGGGCCTGGGGCTTATCCCTGGGCAGCTAGTCAAATCACCTCCCTCAGCAGATTCACCCCTCCCCTACTCTGGTTGCCGATTCACTGCAGCTGTTTTTTTCGTCTAAGTTGCAAGGAGCTTGAGGCAACCAAATCCCCAGAAAATAAAGCTCTCTTGCTGGAGCCCCTCCTCAGAAAATGCCCCTTCACACCAGGCCCTCTGACCCAGTTACCAGATGGGAGTCATGGCTCCAACTGGCTTTTTTTTTTTTTCCCTCTAAGGGTGCAGGTCAGCCGACTGTGTTAACCACCACAGGCAGTCTTAAAACCCATGAATCTCTACCATTCAGTCCACACCATCAATCTGCTCAGGTAGATGTCCCAAGCTTCTCACTCCACATGTCCACAGCACCTCTACTCTTTCTTAAAGTGGAATCTAGCCAGATTATACCAGTTTGCATCTGTATGACCACAGCCACACATTTTTGAGTATTTCCTCTGCTGATCCTATCAGTGTAGCAATCATTTTTATGAATTAGAGGATTTCTGTCATGTACTGTGGGTAGGATGGAGGCTGGAGCCTCTCTATGGGGGAGAGTCTGGTTCCTCAAATAATATAGGGCTGGGACTTTTAAGGCCTTACTAAGGGGGCTTGTTGCTATTATGACCAAGTGATGGCCATAAGTTTACTGCTACCCCAGGCCCTTGAAACTTATTGGGATTGACTTCCCATACTCTAGCTTTTAACCCATCAAGCAAAATAGCCAAATCTGTTTTTTACTCTGTGAAAGAATCAGTGGTTAATATAACATCATTAATGTAATGAAATAAAGTAAAAGTTGATGGTAAGACAATTGATGAAATATCCTGGGACACCATCCCATGGCAGATAGTGGGACTATGTAAATATCCTTGGGGTAAAACATTGAAGGTCTATTGTTGACCTCCCAACCTAAAAGCAAATTGATCTTGGGACTGCAAATCTAAAGGAATTCAGAAGAAGGCACTTGCAAGATTTAATATTGCATGAGCAATTTCCAATTTTACTGGCAATTTTTATAGCCAGTAATTTGGCTATATTGGGAACTGCCACATATATCAATGGAGCAACTTTATTTAATTCTTGGTAGACCACTGTCTTTCTCCAAGTGCCATCTATCATCTGTCATTTTCACTGTTCTGATGGGGCAATTGAAAGAATTTGGACTGGTTTATAATTTGTATTCTAGCCAATTATTTGACTGTGTCAGTTATTTCTTGATGTCCATCTGGCAATATTGATTTACATGCACAAAGTGCTACAGTGAAGGTAGAATGACTGGTTTCCATTTAGCCAACCTCATAAAGCAGCTTTGATCCCTTGAACCTGTAGGTGAAATTCTCCAACAGTGTGGCCCATGAAAACATCAATGCCTAGTATGTTTTCTTGTTGGGGCGATATATGCACTACATAGTCCATGGGGGTAGTGCCTACACTGAGAATAAGATGTATCATTCTTCTTCTTATGGTGAGTTGCCATAGCCATCTTCCATGACCAATTGTTCTTGATGATTTTCAGGATTGCCATAAATTAAGCTGCATTCAGCTCCTGTATTTACTAATGCCTATTGTTTTTGCTTGTTAGGGGGTGTCAAATAAATAATAATCTCCACATGTGGCCTCCAGTCATCTTGTAGGAGTCAGACATGTAGGCAACCTTGGCCTCCCCATAAGTGAATGGATTTGGGGATGGGGGGCTTCCATCTTATGAGATTAATTTTGGGTAGAGCCAATAGCACGATGGTCACCCTGTCTTCAGGGTTAGTTAGTTTAGTAAATTGCTCTTCAGGTTTTTAGATTTTACCATAAAACAACTAACATAATATTTAGTTTCTTATTTATATCTTCCTGAGCAATACCTGCTTTCAAAAGGTCAGCCTACATTTACCTTTGAGTTGCTTTAATAGGACCTTAGTTTTGGGTGTGGATCCCTAAGAGGGTTGTTCCGTTTTCATGTCTTTTATCTCTCATCCTTTCATTATCTTTCTTACTCATTCTTTGTTCCAGTTTAATGACTCAAATCAGCAATGGCTTCACAAATTACATATATTTCTTGGGTTACGGATAGCCTTAAAAGACTACCTGAGTGTCATACCATTCCCTCGATCCAGAATTTATCATTTTTTCCTAATGTCTCCTACAAACATGGTATGGCCAGGTCCTATAAAAGTCTGATCATAAATATCTTATCTCATTTTTAATCCTCATAGCATGGTCTTAACTTCCTCTGTAGTATTCCGCTGAGTGGGTGGGTTCAAGAGATCTCCCAGTGTTATTCAAATCTCAATATGCAAGAATCAGCCAGTCCATGAGTTCATGTGAACATGGGGTATTCTGCAAATTATACAATTTTTGCCTTGAAGTGGGGATGGTGGTGATATTACTCAGTTTTTCTGCTTCTTCAGCAGTTAGGCTGATCCCATTTGCCCTGCTCTTCCATAACCTACCTTCCAGGTTGTTAAGGATTTCCTTGGTGTTCCTGGAAAGTTTTTCTTAATTCAATCAATTCTTCTGCTGATTATTCTCTAACAATCATGGTTTCATTAATGGTCCAATATTTAGCACTCCTGCCTGTGTTGGATCTTTTACTGGCATTTAGCTTTCCTTTGTACAAGAGGTCAGACCTGAGTATTTTAGTCTCTTCTTCAATAACTTCTATATCAATATTGTTATCCTTATCTTCTCAAGAGTTCCAGGTTTTCGTATCCCAACCTTTTCCTGCTAACATTGCCCAAACACTTGGCCACATTTGTTTATGACATTCTAATTTTAAGAAATGAAAGGCCAGTGTTCCCATGTCTTCCTAATTTTTATCCCGCTGTTCTGAGAGATCTGTCAATAAACCAGAGGCAGAAGTCCACATATCCCAGTCTAGTTGTTACTCCTCCCTCAAATAGTGGATTTCTTTGTCCTTCTTGAGATAATCTGCTATAGCTAACACACTGCTCATGGTAATGGCCAGCTGACTGCTGTGGCAGTGCAACAACCATCTTTACTGAATTTCATAATCCTCTGTTCCTGCAATATGCACTCTGTTCCCTTCAGCATTTTGAGAGGGTGCCCATACTCACATGGATATCTGCAACAATCAAGCAATTAGGTAATGCCTCTCCACACAGAAGTAGAGGACCACCCTGGGATTTCCCCACAGATTTCCTATGCCAGCTTATAGTTTGCTCTGATAAATCCTGCTGATTACATTAAATTTTCTGGGTATGTTGAGGAGCTGTACAGAATAACAGCTTCCCAAAGAACTGAGAATGATATGTCAGACCAAAGAAAAACTCAGACAGGCCGAGCTTGGGGAATAAATTGAGTATTTATTATGGAGCTTACATGAGGTTCTTTCCTCAGCAGTAGAAGGAGAGATGACAATTCTGAACTCAATCATCTGCACTCACCACAAAATGAAAGGGGTCTTTTATAATGCATGTCTACATGCAGATGTGAAACGCATGTGAGGGGCAGCAGAACTTCTAAAGAATGCAGTGTTCTGGGCAGTTGCCTCAAAATGATGAAGTGTTCTGGCAGATAATCTTTACAAAGTTTCTCAGTAAAGCAAAAGTTACATATTCACAGTAACTATGGGGTAGATTCATTGATATGAATATAATCAATGAAACAGATACTCCTAAAGCTTTCTAGAAGTCAATCATTTATGGTACAAGGCTTACTGTTCAGTCACAAGGTAGCAAAGAATCATTTCCTGAGGCTTGCATTTTATCTATCTAGTGATGGAATGTTGCTATAACTGGTAAGGGACAGAACTAGAAAAGTTGGGGGAGGAAATACATAGTCATATAAGCAACAATTTCATTTACTATAGTAACTAAAATAATCAAATATCTAGGAATAAATTTATCTAAAGATATAAAGGACCTGTTTATGGAAAACTACAAAACATCAAGAAAAGAAAGCAAAGAAGACCCAAATACATAGAAGGACACTCAGTGTTCATGGATTGCAAGAATAAATGTTGCTAAAATGCCTATTCTACTCAAATTGATTTATAGAGTCAACACAATCCCAATTAAAATTCCAACAGTTTATGTTGCAAAAATGTAAAAAATATAAAACATTTATCTAATTTATTTGTAAGTGTAAGGGGTCACAAATAGCCAAAAACATATTTAAAAGAAGAATGAAGTTTGAGAACTCACACTTTCTGGCTTTAATGCATGTTACAAAGTTAAAGTGGATATAAAGCATGATATTGCCATAAGGATAGATATATTGACCAATGAAATCAAATTCGTAGTTCATAAATAAACCCTCACATCTATGGCCAATTTATGTTTTATAATGCTGACAAGTCCACTCAACTGTGAAAGTATAGTCTCTTAAAAAATTCTGCTGAGAAAACTGAATATTCACCTGCAAAGAATGAAAGAGAAACCCTATCTCATAATTTATACAAGAATTAATCCCAAATTAATCAAATACCTAAATACAAGAGCCAGATCTATAAAACTCATAGAAGATATAAGCCCTCTCTCACTTGGAGGTGGTGTGGACATCACCATCCCAGTCGCCTCAGGATTGGGGGAGGAGCTATGGACTAGAGTGGACTTGGTGGTGTTCTGTTGTAGACATATTGTGATTCAAGTAATGGAAGAAATTGTAACAGTGAGGTGGAGCCAGTGGCCACTGGACGTTTTTGGGGCAGGGAGGGGAGGGGCAGTTGAAATACGGGGGCTTTTTTGGGACTTGGGGGTTGTCCTGAGTGGTGTTGCTGTGACAGATGTAGGCCATTTTGCATCAGCATATACCATGCAGAACCGAGTGGGAGAGAGTGTGGTCTATGATATGAACTGTGGTCTATGATCGGTGGCAGGGCCCCAGGATGTGTGTGTCCATTGCAGGTGTTGTGCCACACTGATGAAGGATGGTGGTGTGGGATGTTGTTGGAGTTGTGGGAGGTGGGGAACATGGGAATCCCTGTAATTTCTGAGTAATATTTAGGTAATATAAGCACCTTTAGAAATATATATATATATAATAACATTTATGTAAGCAAATGCACATATATGCATATGTATTTATATATCATTTTACAAATGTTGGTATGTATTGTGAAAAATTTGATTTTTACCCACAATAAAAAATAAATAAATAAATAATATGGAATCATAAAAATAAAATAAATAAAACTCATAGAAGAAAATGTGTGATGAAAATTAACTTCCTGATCTTGTATTAGGCCAGTGGCACAATTGACACATCAAAGGGACAAAATTTATCTGGATAATGCATCACCCCAAGGTAAGAGAACAGCAACAATCACTTGGGATAGTTGCCTACATGTCAAAAATTAAGTCAGGGGTATTCTATATTTCATCATGTTTTCAGGACTCTCAAAAGAGCAAAAAGTTTTTGTTAAAACCATTCAGCAATTACTAAAGGCAGCTAACTGTACAGTAAAAAAAACCTCAAATATTCACTTTATTAAAGTTAGTCTGAAATATCTGCCCATTGTTTCCTGCCAGAGGAACATTAGACTTAGAATTATGGGAGCAAGTAGGAAAAAATCTAAAAAGAAAATATGAACAGGGAGAGAAAATCCCCACCTCCGCTCTTAAAACCTGGAGCCTAGTAAAAACAGCTTTATGCCCACTTTACACACCTTCCCAATCTACTGCTCCTCCAGAGGAGTCCCCACTCAAAGTCCATTAGCTTTAGACAAAGAGGAAGCCCCACTTTCTCTTCCCCCTTTGCCTTCTTCCCCAGCTCCTCTTTAAAAATCCACAATTCCTAAGGAATAAGAAACTTTACTCCCACTTCCTCCCCCTCCACCCTCAATCTTCTCTGAAACTCAGATCCCTCACCTTGCTATGAAAAAAATGCTTAAAAGAAGCCATCGAGCTAGGAAAATGTCATGCCTTTCCTATAATTCTCCAAAATGGACAGCCACAGCATGAATCACTTCCCTATACAGTCTTTAAAGAGCTGAGGAGAAGTATCTATTAAAATGAACTTCACAGTTTCTTTACTAAAGGTATTTAAACTGCACTGCTAATGGCTATCAAATGTGACCCTGGGATTGGAAAGATCTTGTAAAAACTATTGTTGCCATATCTCAATTTAATGTTTGGCAACTAGAATATCAAGAAGGCTGCACTCAACATGCAGAAGTGCTAAATAAAGCCCTTATCCATGAAACCATGCTTGTAAGAAAACATTCTATCGAAGAATTAACTAAGATAAAGAAGACATTCTGGCAGCATCTCTGTAAACTCCCTACTCCCTATATGATAATGTGGTTGTGGGCTGGTGGGGGCTGATAAAATTAAACTGCTGGGAGAGTAGGAAAACCTGGCCACACAGTTTCCAAAAAAATTCTCAAAAGCATTAAAATCAAAGATGTATATTTCTATTTATGTATTGTAACTCATTTTTTGTGTTTGTCTGTTTGTTCAGTGTCAGTGTATATTTTGATACCTCCAGTTGGTAATATTAAATTGATAAATGAAAATTATTAAAAGAGCTCTATTCAAATGGCCAAAACATAAATGTGCTTATATTAATAAATAAATAAATATGGATAATATTTTAAAATAATAAAAATAGTTATAACCAAATTGAATCATTATTTTGACAAATTTGTTTAGTGTTGATGGTAATTGTATGTTGTAAAAGGTTTGCTTGGAAACAGTTTCCAAAATCATTTTGATAACTTAATTATAGATGGTGTGTATAATGTGTTTTTATTATTAAGGAAAAAGAAAGTAATTTTGCCCTAAGATAAAATGACTGGTTATTAAGAAAACAAATTTTGAGACAAAACCTAAATGAATACAGAAAGTGCAAAAGGTGCACAGGAAAAGAATTTTTGTGGTCAAAGTTAAGTAGGATTTAATGGGTTTATCTATAGAGTTTTAAAAGCTTTGATCATTTTCAAAGTTTCTTAAATCATTGGTCTGTTTTAGCAGAAGTTTATAAAGAGTTTTTCTCCTGAATAATCAGTATATAAAAAAGAAAGTCTGTTTTATCAAAATAGCTTCTTGTACTTTCACTTTTAAAAGAACATAATGTTCAAACCTGCTTTTTCAAAATCAAATCCTGAAAAGTAGCTTTTTATTTCAAATTAGAGCAAAAGATTTGTTCTCTCACCTTGGAAAAAGTAAAGTAATAAAATAGTTAAATTTATTTAATATGTAAAGGTTTGAATGTAAGGTGTTTATAATTTTTATAATATTAAAAGGAGATTCTTTAACACTTAATTAAAGTTGTGCAAATAAAAGTTTCATAGGAATCCTTAAAAGTGTATAAACTTTCTAAAAATTTAACAATGTTTATATGTCACAAAAACAATCTCTCTGCCTAAAAATCAAGTAGCAGATGCTTTAACTCATGTTCCTCTGATTAGTACCACCTCTGCTAAAGAAGCAGCTCTATAACTGCAGAAAGAGAGCAGCCATTAGGGGCTGTCAGAGGTTGTGCATAACAGTAAATAATGGTAAATTAAAATAACACCACTGTGGTATGCAGCAGTCCCAAATATTACTATTTTGTTACAAAAAGTTAATATCCAGTTATGTCATTACCACTTTGTTTTAAAACTTGCTAAACTTTCTTTAGTATCTCTTTAAACAAGTCAAACCAGCCCAAATTCCCCTGCCTATAAAAAGGCCAAGAATAAACCAAGTTTAAATTCAACACTGTGAATCACAGCCCCAGTTGCAATTAAAAGGCTAACAGCAAACCAATGCAGGTTTTTGTGTTTTTTTTTTAAGATTTATTTATTTTATTTTATTTATCCCCCCCTTTGCTGCTTGTGCTGCTGTGTCCATTCGCTGCATGTCTTCTCTGTGTCTGCTTATCTCCCCCTTGCTGTGAGGTCTTGCCGCATCAGCCCACGGTGCCACGCGAGCCTGCCTGCCCTCACAAGGAGGCGCCGGGAAGCAAACCCGGGGCCTCCCATATGGTAAACGGGGGCTGTATCCATTGAGCCACACCCGCTTCCCAATGCAGGTATTAACATTACAAGTTAATGTGCTGCCGCACAGTCCAAATAAAAATAATAATAATAATGTATTGTTGCCTATGCCTCAAGCAATACAAAATAGAGAAAATAAATCATTTTAATCATGCTACTAGCCAATATAACCTCACTGGTTAGAAATCTTAACCTATAAAAAATAAAACTTTATTCATTGGATGTCTACTACTTAAAACTCTTATTATAATTTGTTGCTATATAATCTAGTATAATTATGAGTTATGTATAAAATGCTTAAATATTAATAAAAACTTTAAAAATAGAAGACATTACATACTTGAAAGTAATTTGATAACTTGTAATTTAAATATAAATATATATTATTGAATGCATAATATATATGCATAAATCTCTTCTTTTGAGTTTAAACAATCCTAAAAGTGAATGTATTAGGAAAAAATTTAGTGCTTATTATCCAAACCTAAAAGCGAAATATCATGCAAAAAACTTTGTTAATCAACAAACCAATGCCTTGCTAGTCAGCACTTTTCATATTTCAAGAAAAATAATGAGAACTAAAACAGTAAGCATATCAGGGATGTTTTGTAACAAATAAAAACAGATTTATTCTAAAAAGTGTTGTGTTTCTCCCTGGGAAAGCTGGTCACTTTCTCAGGGACTCTTGCATAAACCTTAGAATGTACAGCCCAACGAGTGTTGTGTTACTTCCTGAACAGGCTGGCCACTTCCTTGGGAATTAACACAGTGCTTGGAAATTAACATCTATACTATCAAGTTCATTAATCCTGAACATAGTAAAAAATATAATCCCTAGTCAGACCAATTAAAGTCCCACCCTAGAAAGAAGTGCTCTACACAAGTGTTTTCAATCAAAACTCTAGTATCAGCTACAAATTCAAAACTTCCCAACCAAAAGCTAAATGTTAGTAGGTTTGTATGTAAAACTGCTCTATTTGCCTATCCTTCTATAACACTGTTCAATATTAATTTAATCTTTTAATGGATTGTTTTATTCTTGATCTCACTCTAATTATCAGTATAAACTTATTAAACTAGATATACATGTTACATTTATCTTGTATCTATCCAGAACTCTAGCCAAAAATGAGCCAAGTATATCAGTGTGTCCCTCAGTTTAGCAAACATGTAAATGTGTGTATATATATCATAAAGGATTGAAATATAACAGTTAAACCCCTGTTTATAAACAATCTTTCACTTATTTTATATTCTTTCAATGATTAATATATGTTCACTAACTAGATATCAATAAAAAGTCCTGCCACCATAAAAGCTCAATAACCTTAGCACTATATACTTTAGATTTTTTAATTGTAATAAAATCAGCCTCGCCACAGCTGAAAAACATTTCTCTCTTCATCAGAAGAGTCATCAAATACAGACTAAAATTCTGTACAAGGAAATGGATCTTAAAAAGGACCCTGTGACATCATAATGTGGGGGAGTGGGTATGCTTGTGTGATTACACCAACAGGCCCCTGGTGGCAGCCAGCAAAGAATGTGAAGGTATATCATGAGATGGAAAGATCACCCATTCAACCCAATACCACAGATGGAGAAGATAACAATGGAGGAACAAAGGAACTCCTGGACACAACCATGCCATAATGTTAACCAAACTCAGGGAGTAACTTGGGGAAGTCTTAAACGATTAAACCTAAAAGATTCATTGGTATGCTTATTACTTTCATTGTTTCAGCCATATCATAGCTGTCACTGCCACCACTGTGGTAGTCACTTTAACAGAATCTGTCCAAACTGCTCATTATGTTCATCAAATTATGACCTATCTCACTGATGAACTTTTAACACAAACTCCTATCAATAATAATATTCTTACCAAACTTGATGTTTTAGAAGCATCTATTCTTTGGATAGGTGAAAAATGACAAGCTCTGCTTACTAAACAATATTTGCAGTGTGACTGAGGAACATGTTAAAATTTGGGTCACCCCTTTGCCTTGGAAAAGCTCCCAACTCTCTTGGGAACAAATTAAAACTCACCTTCAAGGAGCCTTCTCCTCCTATTTACAGGGAGAAGTCCTGGATCTCCAGCAATGCTTGGAACATCAACTATCTCAAATATAACTTCTTGCTCAGTAAAATGTGTTTCAAACACTTAATGATAATTTATAGTGGTTAAATCCCTCAAATTGTTTTCATGGCCTAAACATATGAATCTGGATAAAATCTCTCATAGAAATAATCATGCTTCTTGTTTTATTATCAATTCTTAAGTTAATCTGCCAGGCCCTTTCTTGAGCTCATCATGCTCAACAGAAAATCATCACACTGGCCACTCCTTCATCCCTCTTGCCTCCCATATCCAGAAATCAAGAACAAAGAAACAAAAGTGGGGGAGTCTTGGGGGCCCTTTGTTTAAAACATCTTTGAAATAATTTTTCACCCCAAGGTCTCCTTTCCCAAATTTTCACCTGCCTACCTATTTGCCTGATTCTGTAGCCCCTTTTTCTTCCTTCACACAGTTTTTTCTGGTTTCCTCCCTTTCCATTGTTCCTATCATAACTTGGAGGTGTCCTGTACACATCCCTCTGGTAAGGTGGCCTTGTGCTATGAGCTTGGCTTCCCTAGGTCGAGTAAGCCTTCTAAGAGCTGGTGTTGAACTATCTTTCTTCTGTCCAGTGTTGGGCCCTCTCTGCATTAGTAACCTGAGTTACTGAGGAAGAAAATTGTCAAGTAAAGGTTTTAGAATACCTTTTTCCACAAATTTAAAAATAATATCTTATTTCATGTGAATAACCAATGTGAAAATGTATGTATCATGTATGGATATTTTATTTCAACAAACTATCTTCCTGCAATTGACTGAAACTTTCCCATCAATACACAATTTCCCATCTCAATATATCTTGTCTTAAAAATAAAAAATAAAAATAAAAATGTCCTTTTTTTAG